>MU623487.1:0-82754 GCA_025201765.1 Daldinia sp. FL1419 | reverse complement strand
TATTTTTATTATTAAGGTTAAATTATTTATTTTAATTTAAATTGTAAAAGAAAGATTTTATATATTATAATTAATTAAAGATTTTAGAATTGAATTTAAAAATTAAATTATATTTTTATTATATAATAATAAATAAATAATTAGATTAATTATTAAAGATATTAAAAAATTTAAAATAAAATTAAGGTATATAAATATATATAATTATTGATTTAGATAAGAAATTTAAAAAAATTATATTAAAATTGATTATATTAATTTAGAAAATATAAATATAAATAGACTTATAAAAATGTTGTTAAAGGAAAAATATATTTAATTTAAAAAATAAATAAATTTAATAAATATTTTAAATTATTTAAAAATCAAAACATTCAAAAATATAAATAAAATAATATAACAAAAATAAAAAATAAATGAAAAAATTATTAAAAAAATATAATTAAAAGAATATATTAATTTGAAAATATAAAAGGATTACATTTTTAATGTTATACATTCTAAATTTACCTATTAACTTCATCTAAAGAAGTATATTAAATTAGTAAACCTAAAAATAACGTAAAAAAATTCTCTCCCTTACAACAATTCTATAAAAAGCCTCACCACTCTATTCTAAAATTCTAAGAACAATAATAACAACTTGAATTCTACAATTATAATTTTTTCCCTGTGTATTATGTGACAAAAAGTCTTGGAAGGGAGATGAGATGAGTGGGATGTACGTAGCGTAGGTAGCGTAGGTAGCGTCTATATGTGAGGTACATATCATATCCCATGTACACATACCTCCATATCTGCTACCCAAGGCACCTAACCTAGATATTAGATATGATAACGTATGTACATTAGAAATGACATCGTGGATTTTGGTCCGTGGGTCCCTTCGGTACCTTTATCTAAAAGCGTGTGGGTTTGTAGAGCTCGTAGAACCAGCAGGGGACTCAGAGCGGATATCTGATACAGACGATCCTAAAAGTCCGGGGACGTTTGATGCTCAGGTGATGATATGGAGACTTCTTAGCCGTACATCAGACGAAGCTTTTTGGCTCTCTCCGTAAGAGCCTCTTTCGCAAAGTAGACTATGTGGACTATCGTTGTCAGGTTATTTTAGACTATATCAGGCGCCATGTAACCTACGACGATAAAAAAAAAAAAGGCGCCATGTCGAAACTGTCCCTGTCGTGGAAGTGGGCAGGTGACCTGACAGGCCTAGACGGTGGCTTTAGATGCTTGAATTATCGGCCATTTGACCGTTTTGACGCTGTATGGGACTTGTATGGCACTAGGTCTATTAAGGCCTGGACTACCCAAAGACCGAATTACGACTGGAGTAGGACTAGATTGCTAGGTGCCTGTCCCAACGGCGGTGATCTGATATTTTAGTCTTAAGATTTCTCGGAAATACGTGCGCAATAATGTGCAATATGTGCGGGTATTATATACGTCCAAGACCGAATCATGGACCACCTCCACGACAAGAATTCGCGATGCTCATGCGTATCGGGGACAATGTCCGCGAGAATGGAACCCAACTATCGGCCGTGGCGTCATCGAGACCTAGCTATGAAGTTAAAAGCTATGAAGTCAAATCAAAGACTGAATCACGGCCGAATAAGCGGCTAGGCCGGGATAAATTAGTATGGTGATCAATATGATGATAGTTAACATGATGGTGGTATGTATTGTATTAGTAGCTGTATTAGTGGCTGTATGTATTAGTGGTGGTCATAGCCGAACTTCCCGTCGCCGGTGTCAAATACCGATCGCGAATGCATTGATACCGTACTCGATACCAGATATTGCGAGTGTTTCAAGTTGAGTAGTCTTTGGTAATTGGCTTGGTTATGGTTGTATGGTTGTCTGCTATGTACCTCATGCAGGTAAGTTTAAGATGCAATCTTGATGTTTTGCCTCAGCTGGCCGGGTTTTATCTAACCAAAAGGGGGTGTTTCCTTAATATATGAGGTATGCAGTGATAAAGTTTGTTTGCTTGATATTGCCTTTGGTATCGCACCTTCTCAATTTTCTCAGTTATAGTTATACCTATTATCCTAAGGTTAGTATGTACATGTAATATGTAGTTTCCATCCCTATTTCTGGTCTTCCGGGTAGGCAGAGACTTCGTCTTAAACATACATGTACGCCTGATTATTGTACTTTCTTATGTCGTAGTGGATGATGAAATACCTAAACTTTAACTTATCGAGCATCCTCTGCATCCCGGGTTCTTTTCTTTTATTAATCTCCAATACCTAGGTAATCTTCTAGGTTAGGTTAGTCGTTGCCTTATTATTCTTATTACATACATACATTAACTAGTAGTTAGGTATGTACCTACTTCATTCTCGCCTTTTCTTCCTACCTATACCTGAGCGAGATAATCTCAGACACATGGTCTCATCCGTTAATAATACCATATCAACACCGAACATCTTTTGGCACCCTTTCAGTTGCATCGCATAATTGCTATAATTGTCCACTACGTGCGTTACGAGGCGGTGACCGTGTCCATCCTACCTGCAACATTATGTACGTAGTGTAGAGTGCTGGTATGCTTGGTACGCTTGGTACGCTTGGTACGCTTGTGTAGGGTGCTGGAGTTGTGTGCTCGGTACAATATATACAAATCCATACAATACCTCACACACTTACACCCACTTACATATGGACATCCTTTACGCCACCTTATGCGTTCCCTACATGAGGTATGTATTATCAACATGCATTTCCAAGTTGATGTCCTTTCTCCCTTATCTTTAATGAGAAGGAAGGTCGGGCTTTCGTCATCAAGTTATTCGGTACGCTACGCGATGCTTTAACGCCGCTTGGTTCCGTACTTTTGGTCTCCCACTTCTACCCGATTTTTATTTTTATTTTTATTTTTTTATACTGCCCACTGACTTATTACTTACGTACCTAAAGCCAGCCTTCCCAAGCCCAAAATCCAAGCCCGGGCCCCCAAGCGATCCATCTTTCAGAAAGAAAGAAAAAAGGACAAGGGGGTCATAGCCAAGGTGCTCTTTTAGCGGTTACCGCAATCACTTGGTGCATAAATGAACCACAAGGAGCAACCCGCTGGGACTCCACAGCTTTCTCCTGATGCTCCATCGACCATATCCATAAACCATACCCATACCCATACCAGCCCAAACCTGGGCTGGCGGCGGTGGCGGCCTCCCCATGCGTACCGATCTACAATAGGTTACATATTGGATTTCTCTTGCTTTTTTTTTTCTCTTCCATCATTACAATATGGTACATTAGACAGATTAGACACAATTAGACCCTAAAACATCCTACAAATGTTCTCTGCAGATATCTCATACGTACATAATAAAAACCAAGCCTCCCCTGCGTCACATTGCACATACGACACATTAAAAATTTTAAATTTTTTTCCCTTTCCTGTATGTCGTTCTCCTTCTCATACCAAAAAAATTGGGGTTGCACTAGAACATCAAATATCGAAACAGTGAAGCAATCTGTAATCTTGATTCCTTCCACAACCTATTAGCTCTGTTCCGTCTATATAGGGCTGGTCTGCTCGCTTGGACTGGATCCGCCCTCACCCCCCTAAACCGCGAAATGAACCAATATTACTAGCTTCGGGCAGCTGACACGACCTTCGACGGAGTTGGACGGATAGCCCCTTGCTCCACCTTGACAATACAGACAGGCATTCCCTTGGGTCTTTAGTACATAACCGCAGTGTCGGTGCTCTACTCTTGTAGCTTGTTCGAGTTCAGCTCTTGAAGTCTCCAAGACCGGGAACTTTTTTTTCCCTTACAATAGCCTTGTCCACCAATTTTACTTCTTCACGACCGCGACCCCTCGGAAGAAAAAAAAAAAGTTGTCTGTAGCCCCGCGCCCGTGTTGCGCCTCGATTTCATCCCTCACCGTTTCCTCTTCTAATATTCCGCAACCTATCGGGTTGCAATAACGCACACAATGGCCTCAGAAAAGCCGTCGGTACTCATCATCGGTGGGCTTGGTTATATTGGACGGTTTCTAGCCCGGTATATACATGAAAATAACCTCGCATCCGAAATTCGCTTAGTGGACAAGGTACTACCGCAACTCGCCTGGCTCGCACCAGAGTTCGAGGCTGCCTGCTCCACAGACAGATTCATACAAGCAGACGCAAGTAAAGAACGTAGGTCTCAACAGGTTCTCAAATATGTTCGTCTTGAGCCATACTAATATTGTATTCTCCCCGTAGAGGCTTTGGCGCGGATATTTGATCGACCTGATGGCAAGCAGTGGGATTATGTATTCAACTGTGGCGGCGAAACGAGATATTCCCAGGAGGATGAAGTGTACAAGGTACGATCTCTAGGTTTATCGTTAGCAGTTGGTAAAGAGGCGGCGAAGAGAGGAGTAAAGTGCTTCATAGAATTGAGCACGGGTATGGTATACAAAGCGAATTCGGCGCCAAGTAAAGAGACGGATAAGCTCAAGCCGTGGAGCAAGATTGCCGTATTCAAGCTTCAGGCGGAGGAGGAACTCGCCAAGATTGAAGGGTAAGTGGCTCCGTTCAGCTTTTATCGAGGGCGTTGTCGGATCTAACTAGTGGTTTTTTTTTTCCTCGCACAGCTTAAATCTTGTTATCGTACGCTTACCCCATGTATACGGCCCGTATGCATCTCAGTGGGTGGCGACGGCATTGTGCATGGCGCGCGTCTACCAAGCGATGGGTGAGGACATGAAATTCCTATGGACCAAGGACTTGTACACGAACACAGCACACATTGACGATGTTACACGGGCTTTATGGTCCGTTGCCGACTGGTACAACGCTGGCAAGGCCAATTGGGATGAGAAGAGCATGGGACCGACGCCGACGTTTAATGTAGTGGACAAAGGAGCGACGAATCAGGGTACGATCGCTGATATTATTGGTCAAGTGTTTGGTATCGAAACGGGATTCCAAGGTCAACTTTTAAGCAACCTTGCCCGTCTCAACATGGACAGTGTCGTGGATGATGTCAACGACGATGTTCTAGGACCCTGGGCGGACCTTCTCGCCGATGCTGGAATAACGAGACCGGGCCCGTTGACTCCCTTTATGGAAAAGGAGCTGCTGAAGGATACGGACCTCAGCATGGATGGTAGTCGGCTAGAGGCAGTGGTTGGATTCCAGTACCAAAAACCGATCATCACGAAGGAACTGGTGGAGGAAGTGATCGAGAGTTACAAGCGAATGAAGTGGTGGCCGTGATTTGAGCAAAATCAAAGCTCGAAAAAAAATATAAACCTTACATACCCCCAAAACACATTAACTCACTCGCCTTTCAGAAGAGGCGAGCATGTATAAGCAGCCAAACGGCTATGGCGGTCCCAAATCCTTCCAACCCTGGGAGGGGAAAAATCTGGTTGCCAGTGATGACTCCATGATAACGGGTCGACGACGGATTTGGAATTGCAGGCGATGGTAGGCTGTCGTCTAAAGAAAACTTTTTTATTTCATTTTCGGTGTACAGGAGCAGAAGACGGGCGACGCAATTGTATTGTACGAGTAGGATATCCCTTTTTCTTTGCCATTCCCTTTTCGTCAACAAACCAACGTCCCATGTATAAAAAAAAAAGAGAAAGGCCCTAGGCGTATGGGGGTTTACCGTACTTAGACCCAGGACCTAATTCATTCTAATAAGAACACATTAGAGGCTCAAATTCCGAGCAATGATGCTGACCACGAACCATGACCATAACGCCACAGAGATTCTGTACGCCAGCAAGTAACGTTTCTAGGCCGCGCAAGCTAAAATGTCTTTATTCAACCTCGTTGGTTACAGATCCGAGATCTCTCGGTTACATCACATGAAACGTTGGGGATCAGATGGGAAGTTGAGCAATGGCTAAGCTCCTAGGTTAGGAACATTCTACTCTGCTCCAACATTCGCTAGTGCTCTGCTTTTCCTTTCCTTTTTCATCTGTACTCGTTGTAGTATACCAGAGTAACCTCGGGATATCTTGTATATTTCAGCACAAGATCGAAATAACTCGATGAGCGTGAGGGTAAGAACGTATGTATAGGTCCAATGCAGTACCGCAGAAGCAAACCAGTTGAGACGTGTCACCTACTTTCGAATCGAAGGATCGGCTGGTGAATGCATGATACGAAATAGAAGAGATCAGATGTGCAATTTTGAATATTGCTCCGAGTTGCAAGTTCATCCATGTTGTTTGATTGTGTGCGATGTATCTAGTACCTATAGTTACACATGCTCTAAATCCCATGCAAACAAAAAAAAAAATGTAGAAACCCAAACGCCCGCTGTCGATAGTGGCTTCCCTCTTTGCCTCTTCCTTCCACCTTGTCTATCAATTCTACCTGCTTCCCATTCCGTTTTCCGTTATATCAAGTCCGCTTACGCTTACGTATTAGCGTACCCCGCATACCGTAGCTTCGCATAACCCAAATCAGGCAATCGACCCCTCCACCAGGGAAAGAACGCAAGCTGGTACCTTGGAGTGCGTCATGCCTCGGGTCGTCCCTCGATTCGAAACTTTGGGCGCTGCGGAAAGCATATGATTGATCGCTGGCCCATCTTTGGTATAAGAATACTTGGTTTGCGCTAGGTACGCTCGCGCACATATCTTAGATCTGAGCTAGGTACTTGCGACCTGATTAATTTATATAGTCGATTGGTTAATAAGTCTAAGACGTGAACTGCTTTTTTTTTGTTCTCGTTCCCGGCGTGATATTCTTTGCTTTTCGTTAATACATATTTTGGTACGACTCGAGGTCCCCAACACTGTCGTACGAAGCTAAAAGCCGTAGCGATACAAGCTAACCAATCTTTCTTTTATAAGTCTCGACCCTGGTTTTTGCTTTTATTTTATTTTATTTTATTTTATATCTTTATCTTTATCTTCGCCCCTCGGGAGGTAGATAGGTATACGCATAAGCTTCGTTGAGACACACGCCATGGCGGCGCCGGCATCCAAGACAATTGGCGATCTGAACGGGAAGTGGGTTTTGGTAAGCAAGCCGTCGCCGTCCCTCCCCGCGTTTCCTCCCTTAGGTGCCTCACTACATAGGTAGCTAACCCTTTCCTCAAGAACAAAACCCTCTCCGACTCCGTCGACCCCGCGCTCTCCCTCCAAGGCGTGAGCTGGCTCGTGCGCAAAGCCATCGGCGCCGCAACCGTGACCCTCGAGACCAAGCAATACCAAGGCGCCCCCACGCCGCCCAACACCAGCACCGAGCTCGTCACGCGCATCGACATCCAGCAGATCGCGACCGCGGGCGTAAAAGGCACCGCTGAGAACCGGTGCCTCGACTACGAGTTCCGCGAGCACAGCGACTGGCTGTTCGGCCACGTCCGCGGCCGCAGCAAGTGGATCGGCCCGGAGGAGTTGGCGGCGCATGTTGGGCCCGAGGGAGAGGCGAGGAAGACGGGGGTTGTAGAGGATGATTTCGCGGCGAGGGATTGGTTGGAGGGGGATGAGGAGAAGGGCGGGCCGCAGGGCGAGACGCATATTCTAAATCATGTTGAGAGCTTGGATGCTGGGTGGACGGCGCTGCAGGTTTGGGGGTTCCAGAATGTGGGTGGGGAGAGGAGGTATGTTCGGAATGTGGTGGTTGCCAAGGACGGCACGTTTGTCAACTTTAAGATGGTGTATGACTGGGTCCCCGAGTAATACCGACGGTGGGAGATCATGGCGTTCTTGAAGCGCCTTCTCCGGCGTAAACCGGTATAAGCCTGGCCGCGAGCTAGTGCGATTTACTTGAGCGGATGATATCTAAGTAAGATATGTGTTTATATTACGATATAACCCCTCGCGTTGGTTCACAATCTGAAGCTTGCTACGTACATTCTACAACTGAACTTTCTGCTCGAATCGGACCACGTCTCTTTCCGAATCGAGCCTTTGTAGTATAAGGTCGCCCGAGGTGTTGAATCCCTCCATCTAAGCCACGTCCCGTAATAATCTCGAGCGCGGTATAGTAGAGCACTTTGTTCATATAGTGCCATTCCCTTCGTAGCCCGGTCTTAGCCCATTACTTGCCACATCCTCGAAATGTCAAACCTCCATCTATATGTCGATTAACCTCTAGATGTTACGTCGATCCTCGCTCGCCCGTCCCTTACGCCGGCCGCCTCTTCACGAACTCCTCCAAATCGCTCCTCGTAGCAACGCCCAAGACAAACCTCCTATCCTCGTCCGTCACGACCGCAAACTCCTGCTTCTGGCCGTTCCCCGAAGCGCCGCCCTCGAAGAACTCCTCGAGCTCTTCCAGCGGCGTAGCCATCGTGATGACCTTGTACTTCTTGCCCTTGCGCTCGAAGTGCGCCATGGCCTTGGAGATGGGCTCGTCGGGCTTGACTTTGCCCGTGTCGAGCTGCGCCTGCAGCACCGGTATGGCGACGTAGCCGAGGAGCGCCCGGGTGTCTGAGTCGACGATCGTGAGGTGCGTGTAGTCCCGCTCGAAAGAGGAGATGAGGGCGAGCGAGATGGGGTCCGAGGGGTTGAGGGAGAGAGCGGCGGGGGGCTCGAGGTCTTGGACTGTGGCCTGGGGTGCTATGTTAGTATTTACCTTGGTAGTCTTTGGTATTGAGCAGGATATGTATATGAGTAGTTGGATATAATATTGATGTGGCGTTTCTAATATATAATTCTAGACTCAATGGTTCGGGGGTATGGCAACGTACTCCTCTATATCGTGAAGACCATTTCGAGACGAATGGCGTACCCCCTAGAGGTGACGGGCCGACGTGCGCGGAAGTCTTGATCGTTTGCGCCATGTCCGTATAATGTATGTGTAGGTAGGTATAGAAAAAGGTGTTGCAGGGGTTAGATCGAAGAAACTTGTCCTTGGCAAAGAGCTTCTTAAGGCGGTGTGTTCTTTCTGTATAATTAAAAGCTCTGCGTATTTCTACCGGCGGCCGGGTTCCTTCGGTGTAACCTAGAAAATGTGAATGGTACTTTCGTAGATATTAGAAGCGCATTGTAGTTCCGATGTATGAGTAAGAAATTTGGATTTACTCGTAGTCTTTGTGGAGTCCGAAATGACGGAAGATATTACGAGCTAGCCTATCTGACAATTTCGAGGTGGGGACCCTTTTAATGCCCCCCGGTAGCACAGCTCTAAATCAGGCTTGGGAGCCGCTATACACTTGACATGCCTAATGAAGTAGGTACGAATGGGCTTTAAGGACGCATTGTGTCTTTTTCTCCAACGCAGCATGCTGTATACAATTATGCAGAGATGCTCGACCCTTTAATTCTTGAGAAATGATAGGTGCCTAGTTTTCCTAATTATACCTCAGGTAACTAATAGTATTTGCAATTGCATCGTCGCATCCTGACATCATATACTACCAGGCGTCTAGTAAGAAAAGCCATTGCCACAATAGATGAGTTTATAATTTCCAATTGATTCAACGAGGTAAAAAGGGGAGAGAAAAAAAAGACTCATGCTCAATCTTTATATAGTATAGCCAGCATACCTACCTAGGTACCTATCTAATCCATGAGCTTGTCAGCTTCTATACCTAAATTCAAGGCTTGAAACCCCCACTAAATCGGAATATCCCATCAATCATTGGGCGAAGCTACAAATATGGTTATGTAACAGGGTAAGCTCCTACCTTGCCGACCCCTCCGACGTCACTAACATAAGAGGTATCGACGAGGGAAGGAATCGTATTGGACGTTGGAACTGCCTTGGTAGTAACCATACCTTATCTCCGGACCTTCCTTCCATTATTCCTTTTTTCCCTGTTAAATCTCGAGCCTCCATAAACCTTCTCCTGAACAACGTTTTCTTCAGTGCAGCGGCAACTGTGTTTGCGATTCCTAATTTGTTAAGCGCTTTCTCATCGTAGTAGCGTGTTTGGCATTGGAATAACTGAGGTTTGCGACCGGCCTTAGATTGATAGGAATATAATCACACAACCTAGAGAAACGGTACGTTATCCGTTAAACCCGTCGAGTTATCGTGATATCCCATTTCATCTGAGTTATCATCCCAAAGCGAATGCAGTGCGCTATTGGAGCAATGGAATTTCAGAGTAATCAATAAGGAAATGTCCCATGATAACTGAACAATCATAGATTGAATCGGACCTAGTCAAAATGTCGTACCTATTTCCTAATCAGCACGTCCTTCACCAGTCCTTCGGGCCGCCGTTGAACACGAAGGCACGGACTACTTCGGCTGCCAAGGCAACTCCGTATCAGGCGCGCCCGGAACTCTACATGGCTTACTCCGTCGTTGACGATGCGAAGAACAAAACGAAGCAGCTCAGCGCTGAGGCCCAGAAGGAGCTTGAAAAGGCCAAGGGCGACAGCGGCAAGAAGTTGGAGCTCTACAGTCCTACTTTCTACGCTGCGGCTACGTTTGGTGGTCTTCTCGCCTGTGTAAGTGAATGAACTCATCGCGCGATCATAACCCCCCTCCCCGCCCCCCAAAAAGGTCGTATCTAATATTAGAGCTATAGGGCTTGACTCATACCGCCGTCACTCCCTTAGATCTTGTCAAGTGCCGTCGCCAAGTAGACGCGAAGCTGTACAAAGGCAACTTCCAGGCCTGGGGCATCATTCTGCGACAAGAGGGTATCCCGGGTATCTTTACGGGTTGGAGCCCAACGTTGTTCGGATACTCGGCGCAGGGTGCATTCAAGTACGGTTGGTACGAATATTTCAAAAAGAAGTATTCTGATCTCGCGGGCCCTGAGAACGCGTACAAATATAAGACGCTACTATATCTATCTGCCTCTGCCTCTGCTGAGTTCCTCGCCGATCTCGCCTTATGTCCTTTCGAAGCCGTCAAAGTCCGCATGCAGACGACGATACCGCCACCGTACAAGGGTACATTTGACGGTATCAGCAAGATCACGGCGGCTGAAGGTGTCGGTGGTTTGTATAAGGGTCTGTACCCGCTATGGGGTCGTCAAATCCCTTATACCATGATGAAATTTGCTTCTTTCGAGACCATTGTCGAGAAGATCTACGAACGACTTCCAGGAAAGAAGAGCGATTACGGCACGGGCGCTCAAACCGCCGTTTCCTTCACTGGTGGTTATTTGGCTGGTATTCTTTGTGCTATCGTCTCTCACCCTGCCGATGTTCTGGTCAGCAAGCTCAACGCGAACCGAAAATCTGGTGAAGCCTTCGGTGCTGCCGTGGCCCGAAACTACAAGGATATCGGTTTTATGGGACTATGGAACGGTCTCCCGGTTCGAATTGTCATGATTGGTACTCTTACCGGTCTCCAGTGGATGATTTATGTAAGTGTCAAGCCTTGCTTTATTTGCGGGAACCAAATCTGCAATGGTTAATTGAGCGATGCACTGACGACGCAATAGGATTACTTCAAGATGTTTATGGGCTTCCCAACCACGGGTGGAGCTGCGCCGCCGGAGGAGAAGAAATAAAGCGCACGAGATTCTGGAAGTAAGGTGGTATGAGAATTACGCGTAGGTGGATAGGTTAGTACATGCGTTGCTGCGATATTTGCTGATTCGACCCTACTGGTTAGCCCGTTTTCTTCATCGTGTTTCGGTAGATCAGTCGAGTTTGCTTAGGTTCTGGTTAGGGGTCTAGGCGTTTGCGTCGACTGTCCTCCCTTACGTATATAGCTATCTTCTGTCCTAGGAAATTGTTTTTACTATTGCCGAATATCACCATGTCGTAATATTGCGTTAGACCTTTAAATGGTACGAATTAGTTACCCCTCTACTCTAACGACAAATTTGTCTCTTAAGCCCTGTACGACTGCTGGGACGTTATGGTCACCCGCGGATGGAAAATACGCCGTATTTTACCACCGAATTGTATGAATGAATAATATAAATCTCAGAGGACGACCAATAAATAATCCTGTAAGGGATTATACATTCCAATACGTGGGCGCTAAATTAGATGAAGGTTAATAGGAAATAGAGCATCGCTATGGCCCGTTCCAGACCTTTCCGTATTTATGAGCATGGCAGGCTGGTATTTTTTTCTCACGAATAGAGTAGATCCGCATAATTTGTCCAAATAGGCTACGGCTCTCATCTATAATATGTATAAATTTATAACATATTGGAGTATGATTTATGCCATGAGGTTGAACCGAGGGCATCGAATGGTCCAGTAATATATATATCGGTGATATAGATAGGCGAATCCATGGCATTATATATGAAATGCAACGCTGATAGGCGGTCGGTAGCGATGGTGACAATAACCATATCATGGTGGAGCGGGGTATTCAGCTGCCCATGATTTGGGTTGCCTATATTTCCTGGAAAAGGCCTCAAGCGCATCAGCTCAAGGTTGAACAGAACGCAGGCGGACATGTAGCGTATGTACATATGAAGGCCGGGTTTCTGTATCGGGGCCTTCTAGAAGGCGCCCTACGGAGGGGGCAGCAGCAGATATTTCGCAGCTGGCTGGTCAGCCCTTGCAGGCCTGCCACATGGGCTTTGGGATTGGGGGGTTCCAAGTCGCGCGGAGCAGGATTGGCCTATGGACAACCCATACCACACAGCATTCCGTCATCGCGCGTTTACCACGCCCTATAGCTGCAGCTTTCTCGTGATAGGTTTGCTCGTTGGCTCGCTCCCGATGCAAGGCGGCGCTTTCTCGGTTCTGTCCTGCGTGCAGATCGTCCTGGAATCGCGCGAGTGACACAAAAAGCCAAGTGTTCATTAGTGAGAATATCCCGCGAGAGTTTAAACTTCTTGCGGCGTCTCACGTTTTCTTCACGTCAGTTGCCCACTGGGCTGACGCTCGTATCGGTGGTTAGGAAGCGTCACTTGACAATAACTGGGGGAAAAGGATATGTAAGCACACGGAGGATTATTATGAATTTGTTACAGCGGGGTGTAGTTATTCGTGATCTTCTTTCCCGCGATCGAGATGCGCGATTCAGCCGAACGTATTCGTCAGCCTTGGGGGCTAATTTTGCCATTCATGGGCGCTTGTAGACCGCATTCAGGGCCATGGAGCGATTGTCGCTGACTGGCAGGTTCAACAAAGTTTGGTAGGTTTGGGACAGATTTGGGATTGGCATGACGAACTATCTCCGTTCTTGTCTGGAAGTTTGCCCGCTTGCATACCGTATGTCCGTCACGACCGTTGTTGGCGGCTAATAACCCCACAAAGGTTGATATCCAGACAGGGCAAAGATAGTGTGCATAGTCCTAAGCTAGGTTAGTTGATATCACGCTAAGTGAACAGGGAACCGATGCCTGCGGAGAAGAAGCCTGATACGATTTGCGGTATGTAGCAAGATGCAGGTTACCGTCTTACATGCTGCTGATAGTGATAGGAGGGGTCCACCACATTGTTGTAACAGCTGCCTACAGTAGTAGTTGTTACACCTCTGCATAGATAGCCAGATCAATGGACTTTCTCTTCGTCTCAACGTTGCTGTCCCTGAGATAGGAAGAAGACTGGAAGGACAATGGAATTGGTCTGTACATTAGTATCCGAAGCATTGGGACCAGTCGTCCCTAGTAGCGTAATGTTGATCACCTGCCCCTTCAAGTCTAGAACTTTTGGGACGGGTCGAACCACAAACGACGACGACGCTTGGCTCTGCTTCGACTCTATGTAGAGAAGCGTGGTAAGTGGAGCTGATGAGACATAAATTGCAAAAAGTCCCAAGAAACTCTTGTTCGTGGATGGATGTACGTATGTACGTTTGATTCCCCGGTTCCCCCACTTCGACGAAGCCGCCGCTTGCTAATTGAAGTAACATGGGCTTGATAGGTCTTAATTTTCAAGGTGGTAGTGGTTGTAGTAGGTACCAAGTTGAAAGCTCCGACTACGACGCGGCAGGCATAATCGTTGAGTCGTTAAGGGGGGTGAAATTCCCGAGTCGAATATGAGTAAGTAAATTAGAAATAGTAAACAGACCGCAACAATATGTAGACGGCCCATTATTTTACTGCCCTCGGGTAATGAGCATGTAACTACAGTAGATAGTTTTATCTCTCGAAATCCTTGATGCAAGGCGAGAAGTCCCGTTATGGAAAAACTGCCGTTTTTGGAACCAGATCGAAAGCCCGACTGGCTGTTACATCGAAACCAGAGTAGCAAAAAGCCTTGGGGTTGAGATTGCATGCCTACAATGTACTATGTAGTGTATAAACCCAGGGGCTTGCTGGGTTATAAGGTGTATTAGCCATACCAACCCTATCAGCCATACATACCACAACGAGGTAACTTTAGAGGCCGGGAAATGTAGGGATATGTGTATGCAGAAATTATCTTTGTTGGGTTCTCTAAGTTAAGATAGGTAATCCTGGTACCGAGACTGATTCGCATCCCACGTAGTTGGACTGATATTGGGGGAACCTTGGAAAACGTAAAAAAATACATGTTGTACTTCGTGACGACGCAACTACCAACTACGACTTCAAAGTATTTGTGGTTACGACAAAAAAAAAGAAGAAGTTTACGACAGCAGTTACACGAAGACGCGCTTAATGGTAAAATACCTAACATGCAAAAAAAAAAAAAAAAAAAAAAAAAAAAAAAAAAAAAACTTGAATAAAGGAAACTACTACCTCCAGTGGAGAAATAGTTGGTTATTAGCCCGAGAAAGCATTAGTTTCTCTGGGGGTTACCCCTAGGTACATGTACCCAGGTAAGTATATGGTTAGGCCAAAGTTAGGTCAAGGTATTACCCCATCTTTTTAGAATCTCCAGGCTTTTTTTTTTTTTACTTTCCCCTAGTACTCCAGTAACTCCAGTGCTCCAAGTACCCCAAGTGCCCCAAGTGCTAAAATCGTGGCGTTGGTTCAGGGTGCTTTCAGTTGTATTGTATTGTACCGTCAGCGGCACGACAAACCGGTCATACAATACCTTCCGGCTCCTTCCAATCCATCCCCCGATCGAATCCTCTTCTCATCGAGCCAGCAATAGTCATTCGCTTTCTCTTTCGATTCTCAGCTGGTAAAAACTAACGTTACTACTTTAACGATTACTTCCATATATTTCCTCTGGCTTGACAAATTATACTTTGTCATTTTATAACTTTTGTCTGCGCAATTCTACCTATCAACCGCACGAACCACAAAGAAAGTTCGTCTATTTGTTTAATAAGACGTTCGAACAACCTACCGCAACTATCAGCGACCTATTATCGAAGCTCTCCCTAGTTGGCGATCTTGAATAACTTATACAAACCTTGAGACGAGGAGATAATTATAAACTTTTCCCCTTACGGAACCTTCGGCTCAAAAAGGCGCGAACGTATTATATCGTCTAGTGTATTATCTGATATCCGAGAGTTTCCATCGTTTACTGCCGAGACAGAGCCCTTCGGATGACTATCCCCATCGAACTCGCCCTTCCTCGCTAACCCTCTGCCGCGCTTCGACGCTGGCTTGTCTCGATCGAACTCGCGCAACACTGCAGCCCGGTCGCCTACACACTCTCAATGGCGAGTTTTCTAAACAAATGGAAGACCAGCGGCACTGTATGTTACCGAACTTAAGCTTAACGCCGAGTCGGATGTGACAACTCAACAAAGTCCACCTCTGGAGTTAAACTGCACATGAGACGATTATTCAATATGCTAATATCATTCTAGGCGGCTTCGAGTTCGGCGGGCAAAGACGGGCCAAAGAAGAAAGAGGAGACTCCGCTAGAAGTCACTCCGTTGGAGCGAATGCTTCAGAATGCCGGCGCACTCAGGCAAGATGGAAGCGACAAGTTTTTTGGCATGGAGAATGTATGTTTATTATGTATCGCCGTTTTCGAGCAGTACTAACCTCAATTGTACAGTTCGGAAATACTTGGTAAAAGCCATATGCCCGTTTTATGTATTTAAGACCACGATCTCTGACCACGACGTAGTTATTGTAATTCGATTGTTCAAGCCCTTTATTATACCGTACCATTTCGAGAGCAGGTGCTTAAATTCCCGCCATTATCACCATCAGATACCCCTAACGGAAGCCGACCTAGGGTTAACGTCCAAATTCGAGCTCCGGTTGCAAACGGAGGCGCGCACGGAGGCGCAAACGCGAAGAAAGGTTCCGCAGCTGACGCGATGGAGAAGAGGAAACAGATTAACTCAGGGCAGATCCAGCCGGTTCGGCCAGAGGATAAACCCGATACCCCCGAATATAAAAAGAAGCAAGCGATGCTAAAGGGTCCTATATTAGAATTGGCACAAGAAAGCCACGAAACTTACGGCATGGATGAGTGCACATTTACAGGCCTCCGAGATATTTTTATGGCGCTCGTGGATAGTACTGTCCGTACTGGTGTCCTTAGTCCCCAGCGTTTCCTCGAGATCTTCAAGCGTGACAACGAAATGTTTCGCAACTCAATGCACCAGGATGCGCATGAATTTTACGGACTCGTTTTAAACGATATAATATCAAATGTCGAGAGCACAGCTAAGCGGCTACTTGACCAGCAAGTTGCTTATAGTAATGGTAGTGTTGAAGAATCTCTCAAAGCAGCTTTAGGAGCGATTGCCAAGACCACTCCGAATGGTACCAACTCACCCGGAACAGGTTGGGTTCATGACATATTCGAGGGCGTGTTAACATCAGAGACGAAATGCCTTACATGCGAGACTGCCTCTCAGCGGGACGAGACTTTCCTAGACTTGTCAATTGACTTAGAGGAGCATACCTCAGTAACCGCATGCTTACAGAAGTTTTCGGCCGAGGAGATGCTTTGTGAAAGGAACAAGTTTCATTGCGATCATTGCGGAGGCTTACAAGAAGCTGAGAAGCGAATGAAGATTAAGCGACTACCCAAGGTGTTAGCATTACACTTAAAAAGGTTCAAGTATACGGAAGATTATAGTCGATTACAGAAGCTGTTCCATCGTGTAGTATACCCATACCACCTGAGGATGTTTAATACGACGGAGGACGCCGAAGATCCAGATCGGTTATACGAACTCTACGCCGTTGTGATCCATATCGGCGGCAACGCATATCATGGTCACTACGTCTCAGTCATTAAAACAGAGGACCGAGGTTGGCTTTTGTTCGACGACGAGATGGTTGAACCCGTTGATAAGCACTATGTCCGGAACTTTTTCGGGGACAAGCCAGGAATGGCCTGTGCGTATGTGTTGTTTTACCAGGAGACAACGTTCGAAAAGATGCGTGCCGAGCAAGAGGCAGAGGGTCTAGAGGAGGTCAGGATTGCTAGCGAGAAAGCGGGTGTCGCCCAAGAAGACGGTCAACCAAACGGTTCAGCCACAGGATTATCAAGGCAGCTAACACAGCCGGTTCGGCCACCCGAAGATCGTGAAGGGTTGACTACTCTAGATCATGCCGCTACGGCACCCGATATGTTTGTCGATCCGGTTGTTTCTTCTCCAGCATTATTACCTCAGCTGGATGGTGCAGCACCGCCAAGTCCCTTGATCTCTGAAAGGACCGACACGACCAGGGGCGAGGCGAAGTCGAAAGAAGAAAGGAACCGAGAAAAGAAAGAAGCCAAGGCTCAGGAAAAGGCGCGGAAGATGGCAGAAAAAGAGGAGCTTAAAGCCAAAGAGAAGCAGCGTAAAGAAGCCGATGCGCGATTGCGCGAAGTCCGCAAGGCCGAACAAGAAGAATTGAAGAAGGCCCTCGAGGCAAGCAAGAAGATGGCCGATGAAGACGAAGCTACTCGTGGGGAACAAGATGATAGCGTTCCATCGTTGCAAAGGCCGGATAGGGGTAGCAAAACCATGTCGAGAAAGAGCTTTGGGTTTTTAAATAGAGACAAAGCAAGGCGGGATAGTGTGGAAGTTATACCCGAAAACAGACAGAATGGCGAGAGCGCAGCGTCTAACCAAGACAAGCCAGAGCAACAGTTCAAGCTTAAGAAGAGCTTTAGCTTTAGTCTTGGACGAAGAAAAAGCCATAGTACACTCTCGTAAAAACACATGAGCATTGGGGGAATATTGCTGACACGTATCGTTACTCTTCATACCCTGGCTAATTAGCACAAGGGATATGGCATATAAGGAGTTTTGGGGGTTATCAAAAGAAATGCAAAGGTTCTTGAGCATTTACGGAGGACACGCGCCAAAGCTGAAATTCGTTTTTGGATACTCTGTAGAACAACGTTGCTGCTGTTTATCAGTAGCACTTCGAGCATGAGATCTGCTCACGTTGCGATGGATATTCTGTATGATAAGGCCAGACGCTATAGCACATACCCCATGCGATGGCAAAGGTACGAGATAAATAAATAAATAAAATAGAAAAAAGACAAAGCTTCATTGCTATTATTTTGGGTCTGATTTCTCATGTAAAGTGTTGACTTGACATGTCGCCGTGATTCGAAACCTCCCTTCGCACGAGCGCGCGTCTCACATTGCCGATCTCATTTTGGCCATATTACACCAAAACAAAGAGTATGTACACCCGAACGCCTGGTTGAAACCGAATGCAAGCCCTTATACGTCCTCCATCGTTGGTAATACCCGCATATCCTCTTCTAACCCAAGACCAGCTCGTAGAGTATTATTAAAGTGTTGATCGCTATTAGGGGAACTGCTCTGCCGGTCAGTACGGTATTATTACCTCGTATATTAGCTACCAAAGCACGTACTTCTCATAACCATCCGTACGCTCGCGATTAGGTTGACGACTTTCGCCTTTACGCTCTGGGAGTCGGGGCCGGCGCCGAATGCTGGGTCGTAGGAGCTAGATGAGAGGTTTACTGGTTACGGAGAGAAGGTATTAGTATGGATTTATGGGCTCGTGTAGGGCGGGAGCGCATACTGCGTGCTAAGAAGCGGTCCTCGGACAGGATCGCAATTGCGTTTATAAGGAGGATTGAGACTACGATCGCATTAGCTGCCGCTTTCTAGGTTGAAGCTTAAGAGGTATTATACCATAGAGTAAGTTCCCGAGGAGAATCATCTTGATAGGTTGGGGGGTCTAGGCGAGGTGTTTGGATTGTAGGAAAGCGTGCGACTAGCTCAGTCGAAGAGCTAGTAACTAGTAATAAACCAAAAGTTGTATATTCGCATATAATCATACGTACGTAGTAGCGCCTTTACTCACAAGACAGGTGTCGACGGTGCGATGCCAGGTTACTGGAACCGATTATTTGGATTATGTAAACCCACAAGGATGATGGATCCAGTAGTTAACCTTAACCTAGTAAGTAATAAATCGTGGCTGTGCTCAATTACGCACCAGCCACGTATACACCTCATGTTCGAACAGGTAATTACTGTAGTTAGACTCCTTTCTTAGTTAGTAGAAACAAGAGATGAATTCCAGTAGGTAGCACAACAGCAGGTCTGTCGAGAAAATGTATTTTTAAAAAGTATAATTTACCTAAGATCATGCGCCTATCAATAATTGTTATCGATTAAGTCTTACCTCAGGTGCAAATTCTCAGGAAAGAACTACGGTTGCCGGCGCAATTGGCAATAGAAGCTACCCGCAAATGGCCGTCGTTGGTATGTTACATATTTTAATATCACGGTTCTTACCAATCGCGAAACGCAACAGCTTACAATGGCTTCAGATTTGCTTCTGTCGCTGGCTATACCGGCTTTGATCATCGTACATCTCTTGGTGGCACCATATACTAAAGTCGAGGAGTCTTTTAATATCCAGGCGACTCACGATATCCTCCTGTATGGAACACCTACCAAAGATGTATACGAGCGGCTCTCGTCTCAATATGATCACTTTGACTTCCCCGGTGCTGTCCCCCGGACCTTCATTGGCCCAGTTCTATTAGCGGGGATCAGTCAGCCTATCATTGCGCTGGTAGGCTTCCGGTACGCGCAGCTTATTGTGAGAGGTGTACTGGGACTCTTCAATGCCGGCGCGCTGTTAGTGTTCAAGTCGAAGGTTGAAAAGGCGTGCGGAAAGTCGACTGCGAGATGGTATTCGCTATTGCAGCTCAGCCAGTTTCATATCATCTTCTACGCTTCTAGGACACTACCTAACATGTTCGCTTTTGGGTTGAGTAAGTAGCCCCGAAATTCCAAGAAGGGCTTCTGTATTGACAGCTCATAGCGACATTGGCCTTTTCACATTTAATCGGAGATGTTACTCAAAAGCCGCAACAGGGGCGCTACAAGCTAGCTATTGCATACCTCACCATTGCTACTGCTGTATTTAGGTCTGAGCTAGCAATTCTCATGGTGACCGTCACCCTCTATGGCCTGGCGTCCTCGCACATCTCGTTGTTTAAAATCATCCCCGCCTTCATCCTCTTCTTTGCTATGTCTCTCTCACTTACGATACCGATCGACTCGTATTTCTGGCAGAAGCCCTTGTGGCCAGAGCTGTGGGGTTTCTATTATAACGCCGTTCTTGGCTCGTCCTCTGAATGGGGTGTTTCCCCCTGGCATTACTATTTCACTTCTGCCTTGCCCAAGATCCTTACGAATCCGTTAAGCCCTGCAGTTCTTATCCCCTATGCACTCTGGAATGTTGGGACGAGAAAACAAGCTCAATCATTGGTGATACCTAGCCTCCTATTTATGGCGATATATTCTCTCCAACCACACAAGGAAGCCCGCTTCATCTTTTATGTTTCACCCCCTTTGACGACAGCGGCAGCTCTGGGGGCGGATTACATCTTTACAAGACGCAATAAGTCTATCGCCTTCTTACTCACTTCTGTTGCGATAGTCGGCTCGGTACTTGTTTCTTTCGGTCTCAGTACTGCCATGCTCGTTATATCTTCTCTGAATTATCCCGGTGGCGAAGCGCTCTCGGAGCTGCGTGGCCTCGTTACTTCCTCTTCCTCTTCTGATCTCCAGACTATCACGGTTCACACGGACGTATTATCGTGTATGACAGGTGTAACTCTCTTCGGGCAGCATCCCTACCCTCCTAATGACCCGCACCCGGCAAACGGATTGACGTTTAATTACGATAAGACAGAAGATGAGAACACTTTACGGAGCCCGTCATTTTGGGAAAGGTTTGATTATGTGCTCGCCGAAGATCCGGCTTCAGTTATCGGTCCATGGGAAATTATTGGCGTCGTAGAGGGTTTTGCCGGAGTTGAAGTTATTAAGCCAAATGCACACTCCGGCAGCGACATTGAGAACGGACAAGATAAAGTATTCGGCAGAGGTGCCCTCGTGCGAAGAGTAAAGAATTCCGTTAGAGCGGTTACTGGTGGTTGGTGGATTGGTCCGAGGATGGAGCCGAAAGTATACATACTGAGGAAAATGCGCGAGGGTGAGGCTAGACGAGCTGTAACAGAGTAGTATACCTTCTTAGATAGGCTGAAAGACCAAATCGATTGCCGAGCCCGGCATTCCATCTCCGATATGGCTTTACGGGCCGTAGATTATACCGGGCGCGAAAAGAAGTGGGAATGGACCGGTGACACCGAGTACCGTCCTGTTGGTGTGAGTTTAGAACGGGGCTGGCGGGATGTTACAGTAATATGTAGCACATACGGCAGACCTATCTAGATTAACCTTCACGTTTACAGGTCCGCTTCGTAACCAATCTAGCGAGTCAGCCCGGCACCACTAGATCGGACGTCTCACAGCCCCCAACTTATAATGCAACCCAACGTAGCCTTACACAAATCTATTTTGAAGCATCCACCTAGCCTTACGATATACCGACGTCGTGCTGGACGCTCGAAAACCTTAGGCACGTTACCATAATTCCGTCATGGCGGAGTATATCTTTTTTTATACCTATTGATGCGCGTACATAATAGTGACCGAGAACTTCGACCCACATACCATTCGTGTTTTTAGCAAATCATGACAAAGAGCTACAGATAATTCATGATGTTTTATGGTCGAACAAACTAATATATGACTTAATATCGATAATGTGAGTAAGATATTTAAGACGGGGGAGGTATTAGTAAGAAGGCGCAAGTAAACGTATGTCACCCCTAAGCTTGGGGTAAATATCAGGGGGGGAGGTATTGATTTGAAAAAGATAGGCTATTGCTGGTATTAGGGACCTTTTGGGATACGGGAGCATCCACAATATAAAAGTCAATGGAAGCCGAGGAAACAGAGCCATCCAGACCGGCGGCTATGCGCGCATGTAAAAGCGGTTGCATGCTATGTATATGTAGTAGTATAAGCCTAGCCTTATACTGATACCGAACTTCTAAGGCTGAGGTGCGGTTAAGGTAGACTTTTTTTTTGTAAGAGAGATTTTTCGTATCATACATTATAACTAGGTAGGTACCAATTTTAGAAAGAGGAGAATGTCGTGATGAGCCTCACGGACGAAAAAAGTGTATTGTATATTACGAGCAGATGAAAACGAGTTATGATGTGTTTATTATACCTAGCGTCCCCTTTTAGTTGCCTCGTAACGGCGACGCCAAGAACATGTCCAGGAGGATCCCCTGAATGAGAAACATGTACCCAGGTAACTCCCTAGATATGATATGCACGTACCTTACCTCATAGGCTTGCTAGGTGGGCTGGGTGGGCGGGTGCCACACTAGCGTAGGGTCCACCCGAACGTCAGGGTCTCGTTCAATTCGTCCTAATTTGTCCTAATCAAGCTGCTTCGCCAGGTGCAACCAAGATGCATGCGACCTAATCCATATCTGTATGTACAAATCTTACTTCGCAGCTACGATAAACTTCGGAGTACTGTAATAGGTAGGAAGGCTTGTTGGGTTAATCTATCATGTACCCATCTCAATCGACGAAGCAAGGAATATTTGTACGTTCAGGTTGTACGTAGGTACTTTATAACTAATTATACCTAATTGTAGGTTTTAAATATTATTGGGGTAAAGTACGGCTTGCGATATTATACTCTCTCAATCTCATCAAAAGTTGACCAATACAAGGTCCGATCCCTTTTGGAACTTGAATTCTTTTTCCTTAAAGATATCTGCACGTGTCGAGGATTGGGACGTCGGACCTTTGAAAGATGCGGGTTTCGCCTTTTAGTCCCGGGACCCATCAAATTGTAAATGTACCTGAAACTTGGCCGATCTGCACGACCAATTCAACACATGGGCAAATACGATACAAGCGTATACATAGCTCACATACATATTCCGCAGCAGGAGTAAGGTGCACCTGGGGCAATTACCTACCTCTTACCTTGATATTGGTACAGTACCATCCAATTAGTGTACATGCACCACATAGCCAGCCAACCTAGCCACCAGCATAACCTAGCATACGTACATAGGGCAAGGTAGATGGTACTTTAATCCCCTGTATAATACCCTTTATTTGGTATGTTACTCGACTTTGCACCCCCCCAAAAGAAACAACCCCAAATCAGACCCAGATTCAGAAATAAAACGAGAGGGTAGAGCGACGGGCTGCGGGTGACACACGACACAATTATTCATACAATTCTTGTCCAACCAAGTACATAGTAACTAGAATTGTATCCGACTTTTTTTATACTTTTATCTTCATTTTCTTCCTCTCCCTTACCTTATTGTTCAATTCTATTCAATTCATCCAACGACATCACTTTGACAGTTCTTGTCGCATTCCACCGCCACCTTCTTTGGCTTCTTTGGTAGATTATAGTGGGTAACAAGGAACGAACTAGCCGTCTGGCTGGCCGCCTGCTTGTGCGCGACTCTTGTTGTACCTTTTTTTATTTTACTACTGTACTACCAAGTACGCTGGATGCTGTACGCTGTATCATTTATTTCACCCCCTTGGTCCTTGGTGGACGACGATCACAGCCAAACTAAATAACATCACAATCTCGCTATCTCTAAGAGAGCCCGTCGGGTGGAAACTGGGCACACTGGCACACTGGCACACTGGCACACAAGTAAACAAACACAATCCCTCCACGACAACTCCACGACAACCGCACGACAACTCTTTCCGAAAACTCCAGATTAGTCCAGCCCGTTCGTAGCCATTATAGTCCATTACAGCCACTACTCTATTATATTCGATACATCCAATGAACACGCGACACCGTCCGGCCGTTCTTCTTACCAATTAACTTTTTATTACTCTATTTTTTTTGGCAATATTATTTTCACATCACAAAATTCCCTACGATCACTTGGCACTGCACCCCGGATCTACAACAGATTGATGATTTATCTAGGCACATGTTGGTGTACCCCGCGAAATCAAGACCGACGATGGAGAACGATGCGCATAATGAAGGTTCTCGGCGACGGGATCGTATAATGGGGAAGTTGTTTGGTAGTAGCAGCACGGCTAGGGACAGAAAATTGACCAACGAAGAGAGTGCAAACGACATATCCGACTTTCTTGGTCACTCAGACCGACTGACCGTCTCTCACCCCGTTCCTCAGCCACCCCAAACTGTTAACCGGGGCCCACCGACTCTGGCTCTTGATACGTCTAAAGTTAGCCGATTCCCGCAAACCCTGGGGGTTGATAATGAATCTCAACAGCGGGTGCGATCACGCAGCCCGTCTCGACCGAAGAAGAACAAGGGACTTACTGTTCGATTTGCTGATACTTACCCCGAGATCATTGGCGAAGGCGGTGACGAGTGCGAAACTGTTGTGGCCGAGATCGGTAGGAGAAAGAGATCTAAATCTACACCACTCTCGGCGCCGATCCCACCCACGAAAGAAGGTCACGAATACGCTAGGCAAGTTGGGGCGTTCCAAGAGGTACAACAGAAGGAAGATGAGTTCGTACCTGGTCCTATACGTAGAACTCAGACGGGCTTCTCCACGATCTCAGATTTCCGATTAGAGGAGCCAGGGCCTGCCCCTATTCCCGATCCTGAGCCGCCTAAGCCTCGTATCGTTCCGCCAGGCGAAGCTTCCCGTACCCGCTTTTTGGGTACTAGTAGTCAGAAGGATGAAAACCGCCGCTCGTTTATCGAGATACAGCAGCAGCAGCAACGACAGGCCGAAGGAATGGCGTTTGCGGAAGCGATGAGGTCCGCTAGCGCTAATTCTCACCACCAGTGGGATGATCCAGGTTCTTCTCCGGAGCCGGTCCGGGATACGCCGCCGCGCTTGAAGCAAATCTCGGTACCAACCATGCAGGAGCCGACACCACCTCCGGAAAGAACCATGTCCCAGAGGGAACAACCTCCCCCGTCGCCTTCGCTACAGGATTCCATCTCCTCTGTACTGAGAACTCAATCTACGAGATCTCCCTTGCGACCCTCACCTATACCCCAAGCTTCTGTAAACGGCCCTTCCACAGCTCCACCTAGATCGCCTCTACCCCCTCTACCAACCCATGACGCACTGCCGAATTTCGACATGGTGCGCACCGTGTCACAACGACCAGTGTCACCCGATGAAGTACGTGTCAAAACAAGCCACACTGGTGACAGCCCCACATCTCTGTATTCGAACTCTGTCCATTCAACTCCCGATGTCTCTCACAAAGCAACACCGATTACGCGGAATCCTTCCCGCGGATTCCCGCCTTCTCCAGAAAAGACTACGCGCAAGCTCCAGGAAGTGGTAGTTTCGGCTGATGTCGATGCGTTAGAATTATTTATTGTTCGTACGAAGCACTTGTATGAGTTATTCCGTCTGCACGCGGAGCAATATAGGCCCTTGGGCACTTCCCGGCCCGATGACATGTGCCGAGCAGCTCTATGGTGGTTTTTGAAGGGACGAACTGCTCTGGAGACAATTATTAGAAGCCGTCCAGCAGACCCCGACGAGCCGCGTCTTCTCATGGGCAGATACCAAGCTTATACAGATTTGGCAAAGGGATACTGGCTATTAGAGCAAGCCCTTCCCGAGATAGCGGAAGGCAAATATAGCCCTGTAGATGGCGAGCTGGGCGAAGTTAGGCAAGTCTACATATCTAACTTAAGGAAACTATCTGGGTCTATGAAGCGAAATGGTTTCCTGCCGCCCGAAGAGCCTTTCCTCCCGCAGACAATGGATAAATCCATCTGGGTAGAGTATCCGACTGTGAGCCAAGATATAGTTGCCCTTCTCAATGGAATTTGGGGCTCGGCTGTTGCCGCTGTAAACCAGCCAACTCGTACTATGGATGCTCTTGAAGCTCTACCGATTGGCGATACCGCTAAGTATTTTAATTTTGGCCGAGTAATGACCAACGTATACTTTATGGAACAAGGAACGGATTCAAGACAGGCTTGTTTCCCCTGCTTGCTGTCGGTTGTCCGATCGCAGAACGACCCAAATCTCAACTTCGTTATTGCTAGTCAAAACGGGTCCGTTTCGTTGCGCATACAGACAGACAAGAAAGCAGGTTTAACATGGCAAGATGTTAAATGGAAACCAGATTCTACTCAGATAGATATCAAATTGCCCCGAGGCTTTATGCTTTCTGTTGAATGCTCGCAGCAAGACTACCGGATGCTATGGAGCATGTACGATTTCAGCTCCAAAGTCCAATCCTACCTATATCCGCGAAAGGACGAGGTTACAAAGCACACCACCGTCCTCCGCGGCTTTCACTACTTTGATTCCAATCCCCAGGGAAGGACGTTCCCTAAAGAGCCCATAGGGCAATGCTCCATAGGGTTGTTCGAGAAGCTTCTGAAGGAGAATAGTCCGACCGGACCCAGGACTTTCCACCGAGGTTTCCGACTTGCCGTTGTTACTGGGCCGAGAATACGAACGCTGAGTGGAGTAACTCATTTGTTCCCGCCGCAGCTTCCTGTCCATTTCGCTCTGTTGCGAGGCGAAGAGCGCGCTCCGGTCCTGCAGCTAGACTTCAACGACGGGAAGAATAAAGGTCGAATGGTTTTGACGTTCAATGACGATCAAGAGCGCGAGATGGTCCTGAAAATGATTACGGGGACATATGTGAACCAAGACGAGGAAATTATTACAGAAGTTCCTTTGGAGGGTATGAACATGACAGACAGCATCAGCGATACAAAAGGAGGCCTTCCGGCCATCCAGCGCCTACCTTGGCAACGTGCTCGTATTATCAACGATAAATATTCAGAAGTTCCACCAACGGTGTTGGCGGAGAAGCTTAGAGTTGAAATCGAATCATTGGATAAAGGCGGAGTTGGTGTGGTCAGCACAATTACAGACCGAATCAACGTCGCACCGGGAGAGCTCAAGCTCAGGCTCGGCACCAAGGACATCCTGACGCTGCAGGTTCTACGACAGGCACAAGTCGATCTAACGGTTTCCATATTGGAAACCCTTGTACCTCGCGAATCGCATCGCGAATTTGCAAGTATGCAGAATACCATCCAACGTGGACCAACCGTGCGTACCTATAGGTTTCCGAGCTTCCGGGACCTGCATGCATTCCAAGCGGGGCTCACGGGATACTCGGTACTCTTCGATGGTATCGCTACAAGCCTAAACATCTCGCGGCGAAGAATGGTAGTACCCATTCACAAAAAATGGGAGGCTGGCACTACGCGAGTCCAGGTAGTGCAACAAGAAAAGACGGTTCAACTGCTAGCATTTTTCGAAGATTGGCATCACGGGCAATGTATGGGGTTCATACTAAAGGGTACGGATGTATTCGAGTCGTTCAACCGAAATGGAAAAGCGGGCTTGAAACTAGCTGACGCCAAGTTCCCGCTGCCGAAAACTCCACATGAAGGCGGTGACAAGTCGGATGAGATGGCATTTTTGTGTCTGGACATGCCCGATTTCGCCGGCGAGCACGATGATATAACGATATTATTCGAGGATAGTTTTGGTAAGTTTTATTAGTTCCTGAATAAGTTGTTGAGTTTGTTTGAAGACTAACAGAGCCCGGATATAGAAAGAGATAGACTTTGTTCGGTTCTACCCGCGCCAGTCAAAGGGTCGCGCCTTAGTAGGGGAAAATGATGGGGTTCGGCACGATTAAACGAGAACATGATTCATGCAGATAGTCTGCATAACTTTGCACCGGAAGGGCGTTAGGCCCTTGTAGTAATGCTATGTCAAGATACCCCCCCTTGCAGTTATTCGAGCAAAGAGATGGGGCGTCACCGGCCAGAAATAAAAGAAGAGAGAGAAAGAGATGAGAGGTCGGCTAGGTGCATCCCAGAGGCGCAAGAAAAAAAAAAGAAAAAAAAAACCAAGAACGGCGATAAGCCTGGCCGAAAATCGGCCTTTGCATCTAGAATTTTTGGTTGTTGAGGGACGACTGGAACTGTCTGCATATATCTGTTAAAGCTTAGGTGGTAAGCTAGGTTCGAACTTCGATAGAAAAAAAGCCTCGATTATTTTTTTATCGGTGTCGAAACTTGTAGCTTTTATTTTTGTAGTTACTTGATTGTACGTATTGAGAAGACAGGAGTGGCTCTTTGCTTTGTCTATTTCTATTAACCTAGTTAAGAAGACATTAGCTACAGAGAGAACCAAGGGACTTATGCTAGGTATTACACCATTACACTATTTAGGCACCTAGGTTAATCTCGACTGGAATATAATAGTTATATACCTACCTAAGTATAGTGTATTACATAGTTAGTAACTAACTTAGTTAACTAGGTAGATAAAAAATGATACAAATGATATACATTACCCAATTGGCGTACGTCATCGCTTCCGTCTCCCTCCCCCTCCCCCTGAACCTCGTGGCCTCCAGCTCAGTGGATACGTTATGTTAATACGTCAATCATGCCCTTCTCTGCCATTCGAGCCCACTACGTAACTAATAAGATACTTTTGGATCATATTGTGAATCATTGCAGATTCATCCATGGATGTCTATTAGTAATGCCTAGGTTAAAGATATTTCCACCGATATTATTGGGGGTGGTTACCATGCAATAAGGTAACCTTAGGAGGTAGTTGAGCTGAATGGGATGCGAAATAGGATGCATTTTTACCCATGCCGGGGGCTTTGCTCACCATCAATTAATTCATCATCCCTTGTTCGTTCCCAAATCAGGCACCGCTATTTGTGCCCACTATGTATACGTATAAACGACCTAGGTAGCTACCAAGCTTTATCTTGTCTTGTTTTGTCTTGAATTGTATTGTAATTTATTAACTTTCCTCTTAGTTACATACTTTCTATCTACCCTTTGCGTGCTCCAAACTGACAGTTCGCTCGCCCACCGTAAAAGTCGATCCTTGCTGGTATTAGTGAGGTCATCGGTCAGCCCCCCTGCGGTTTAGGGGTAGGTCTCCTTCGATTTTTTTGCGGTAAGTGCAAGGATCTCCTAATCGATAACAGCCCGATAAAGCCCTCTCCAACCAAGCCCCAAGACCTCTCAGCGTGGGGAGGGGTACATCCACTGTACAATACAATACAATACAATACAATACAATACAATACAATACAATACAATACAATACAATACAATACACAGCCCGCCTAGGTTAGATGCTAGGCTAGGCTCCTAGGTTAGGACTTACAGAGAGGGCAGGCAAGTAGCAACCTAGCAAGTTGACTCTTCGGTTTGCGACCTCTCCTTGGCCCTTTGTCGATATTACTTGCAACATTTCCGCGGCCAGCCTTAAAGAGGGCTAACTGATATTTCGTTACCTTTTTTTTTTTCTTTTTCTTTTTACCGTTGCCCTTGGCATAGTATATTACGTACAGCGCAACTAATAGATATAAAGAAAGAGGAGAGAAAAAAAAATTATGCACGCGGGAAAGATCACGTCGGGTCTAGCCCGTCGTCGCCGGACTCAGTCGAATGCTAGTATGTAATGGTTGTCTATTTTTTTATTTTTTTTTTTTTTATTTTTTTATCCAGCTGCTACATTTCTTCCAAGCGAACGTATTGCAACCTTAGAGCTGCATTTTAACCCATTGAACCCCTATCTCCCCTCCGGACAGTATAGCTTGCTCCCTTAGGCGTATTAGATCGCTGACGTTTATGTCGCTGTTCGAAGGTAGTAGGTCGTCCGGGGAGGGCGCCGAGGACGATGATACCTCCATCATGGAGCCCGAGCAGGGCAACGGTAAGCCTCTCCGGTATACCGGTGTTTTCTATAGCTAATGGGACGGCTTGGATAGTCTTGACGCATATTATTTCGCAACTGCGGCCTGGCGCTGATCTCAGCCGCGTTGTCCTACCTACGTTTATTCTCGAGCCTCGAAGTATGTTAGAACGAATCACCAAGTGCGTACCCCGAAAACCAATATTATATAGAGTCTACAGCCTAGAGGTTAACGTGAAATAACTACAGCTTCATGTGTCACCCGGAAATGCTTCTCCCTATTCCCGGCATCGAAGATCCGGTCGAACGCTTCGTCTCCGTCGTTAAGTTTTACCTTAGCGGATGGCATATTAGACCACCGTACGGACCCCCTATATCCTACTTCGCGGGCCGTACAATGTTTGCTGACATGCGGAAATAGGGGAGTCAAAAAGCCTCTAAACCCGATTCTCGGAGAAGTGTTTTCCTGCTATTGGGATTTGCCGGACAACACTCGCGCCTACTACATTTCCGAGCAGACTTCGCATCACCCCCCTAAGTCGAGCTACTTTTACATGGCCCCTGAACACCATATCCGCATTGACGGCACTTTAAAACCTAGGAGCAAGTTCCTGGGAAATTCGGCTGCAAGTCTTATGGAAGGTATCGCCGTGCTTAGCCTCTTGAATAGGGGCAAGGATCCTAAGCAAGGGGAAAGATAGTACGTAGAATCCAAAAGGTTCTCTATGCCTCATAAGCTAATGCATCTCTAGTTGGTTAACACAACCTAATATGTACGCGCGAGGAATCCTATTTGGCAACATGAAATACGAATTAGGCGATCACAGCGTGGTCAGGTGTCCCGAATTAGGCCTTACAGCTGACGTCGACTTTAAGACGAAGGGATGGGTCAGCGGTACATACAATGCGATTGGCGGCACGATAAAGGACGAAAAGACCGGACAAATCCTGTTCGAACTGTCAGGTTTATGGAGCGAAGAGATGTTCGTCAAGGACCTTAGGGTAGGTTGCGCGTAGTAAGTATCGTTTTGTCGGTAGCTAACAAGTTGTGAAGAACGGGCATAAGGAGATGTTTTTCGACGCCCGAAAAGTAAAACCCTCGAAACCGCGCGTACGACCACTGGAGGAGCAAGACGAGCGAGAGTCGCAAAAATTATGGCAAAAAACTGCCCAAGCAGTTAAGGACAGGAACCACGAACTGGCGACGGACGAAAAAACCAAGGTCGAGGACCGGCAACGCGAAGAAGCGGCTAGTAGGGCAGCGGCAGGTGTAGAATGGCATCCACGGCTATTCCGGCGGGTAGACAAGGACTACGGCGGCACGGGAGACGATGCGGATCATTTGGAATGGATTATTAACGCCCACATGTGCGTGACACCCTCTTGGGATGACGGCTCTTTCAAGATACATCTACTGACTTGGAACTTAGCGACGCTACGACGCCCGAAAAGCAAGCCGAGCAGATCATGTCGATATACCCCGTGATACCGGGGCAGAAATCTAAGGACTGGAGCATAATTCCGCCAGGCGGGCACCCGCACCCTCATGCGGCAGAACAAAAACAGGGTTCGGCTTCCCAAGGCGAAACGCAAGATTTAATCGACTTCGGCCAGAACGATACTAATACGTCAACTCAGACAACGAATAATTCCGCGCCGCCACCGCTCGAAAAGACGGGTAGTAAGGACATCGCCTCCATGCTGCAATCGACGGGACGCCAAGCGGAAGACGGGCCGCTGCTCGATTTCACGAGCGATTTGAAGAAGGATTTACCGCCGGCGAAAGGTACCCTTAAGAGGGAGGATACGGCGGACAGTAATAATGTGTTCTTCGATGCCGATGGGTGATTTGGACGGCGAGTTTTGTCTTAATACATTAGGCATGATTTAAGGGCAAGACCTAGGAAACGCGGTATCGTACGGCTACCAAGACTCATTCATCGCTTTGGGGATACTCACTTCGCTTCGCTTCACTTCGTCTGGATCGACTTGCTTCTTGACCGGGGGGATGGAGGATTAATGAGCCGAATTATACATAATTATTCAACAACAATAATTGGCTTTTATTTTTATTTTTTGGTTGCTGGATGATTATTACATTTGTGGTTGGGAATCGGGGGCGAGAGGATGGATGGATGGATGGATGGATGGATGGGTGGTATGGTCTAGGAGCATGCTGCATGTGTAGGTATCTCGCTTTCTGGCAATAAGGAGCAAAGCAGAGGTGGGACGGGGGCTTGGGGATCAACCACTGGGTTTTAGAGCCGGTAGACTAGATATAGTAAGACGGAAAAAGAGACCCTGTTAATGAAGTTGAAGTCGTAGGAATAATTCTTGGGGATGTGGTGACTTTATATTATGCTTGCAGGATTCACATTATGTGGACAAGAGTAACAAAGACATCTGGATCTATTCGGCCTTCTGAAGCTTTTAAACTGGATCAGTTACTGGTACATATGAATTACTACCCCTTGACGCCTTCTCCTAACTACCATAGGTACTTAATAACCACCACAACCGTTTTCTTTAGACCGAGGAAATCGTAGGTAGGTAAACGATACCGTTTTTTTGTGTGGAATTAAGAGCGGCCTATTTTACTCGCTCAGTATCTCCTTTCCTAGTAGTGTTAACACAATAACAGAGAGACGAACCGGTCTAAGGGGTGTTTTATCCCGGGTCGTGTATTTCTAGATTTCTTTTTTATTAAATTTCCGCCGCGAGCGCGTTCTCGTTGAAGCTTGCTCTCTCTTCCCCTTGTTCCGGGCTTATGATATCTTGTAGTATCTCGACTCATCTCTCATCTCGACTGGTGGTATTGATAGAACACGCTCGTGGTTGCCGGGGGTTTTTTTTTGGCCCATTTCGTAACTTGATCCGGATGCTAGCTTTATTCTCGTGGGAATCCCGACGCAGGGACAATACGCTCTCCAAGGAAAAAAAAAACCAAGCCCGTTTCTCCTAAGGTATCAATATCTTCCCCCCCTAATACCGCTTGCGCGTCGGTTCCGGGCTCGGGCTCCTACTAACGCTCTTCTCATCGCGGCCTCTCATCTTCAGCCACTTCTTGGTCGAGAGGGTAAGGTCGCGCTCCAACTCGGGCGAGGGATTCTTTCTGTGGATGAAATTGCAAAAGCCCCCTCTAACACACCCCTCTCCACTATTCAGCCTACAACAAGCCTCCCGGAAGTCCGTCACGGGGCTAAGCTCGCAGTAGACGGGGCGTCCGGCGTACCAGCGGGAATTGAGTTCGTCGCAGGCCTTCTGGGCGGACTCCTCGTACTTGAAGCGGGCGTAGACGTTGCCGACCAGGTGGTCGTTTGTGTTGTCGCAGACGACGAGTTCCTCGAGCTCTCCGTATCGGCACAGCTCGCACCACAAGTCCTCGTAGAAGGCGTCGAAGTGGTTCGCGCACTGCTCCGGCGTCAAGCGGGCGCGCGCGTCGTGCACCGGGTTCTGGTACAGCGAGGGCAGGAGGATGGTCTGCGAGTACGACGGCTTCACGTGCTTCCGACTGCACCGGTCCCCGTGCCGACACGCCCCTATCTTGTAATAGAACGAGCAGTTGACCTTGTCTTGCTCCGTGCCGAAGATGGAGGCGAGGAAGTTGGCCATTTTTGATCCGGTGCCGTGTGTGTGTGTTTGTTCGTTTTTTTATTTACTTCTTTTTCCGACTTGGCCTGGTTAATTGATCTGGTATATATGGGTAGATGATATGTCGATGATAGTTGTCATATAATCGGCGGAGATCAATTCGATAATCGCGTCCCTTAAATCGATGGATTTCGCGAATGGATGAATTGGCTTTCGGTTGTTGTATTTGGGGAAAGGCGAAATTTCTAAACAGCAGGGAATGAAAGATAAAGTTAAGAGCTTGATGTTAAGTGGGGTCGGGGTACAAAGCATACAACGTACCTAAAAGGCTTGGCGTATGCGAGGCTGGCCAATGGTTGCGCGGTGAGGCTTGAGCTAGGGAAAGGGAATTCGCCACGTCTAGATACTTCCACAGCCACATCTTTGGTAGGATTAATCAGCTTCACATGCTCGAGATTGCTGCTTTTTATTCTGGTCTGATCAAAAGTTATCTATCAATAGTTCCCTAGTCGTCCTATTTATTAGTATAGCAAATATTGGTCTTACGCACACGATAATAGAAGTAAAAAAAAAATATTATAGAAAGTCTGGAATCAATATGTCATTCTATAAGATACTTCTTTGATACCGCTGTCAAACGCTTCTATTCAACTCTAACTCCGTACGAATGTGAATATAATACGCCAGTGCTGTATATACTAGCCAATTACTCAAGGCGATATATCAATAGCCCAGCCTAATCACAACCAACTCCTCGGCTCCCCTATTCCCTATCCCAGGACGCCAATGTCCGTTCCCCGTGTATTCGGTAAGGTAATTTGCATTGCGGCGTCCGTGTTCTAAAATGCTGAATGAAAAATGACGTTAAAAAGCTGTTCTTCGTACGATTACGTATGCATAATATGCTGCCGTAATCTGTTCTGCCGGCTCGTGATGCGGTTGAAAAATGAGTACCTTGGTGGCTAGGTGACATGGGCTATCACGCAAGCACCCGGCACGGTATCGAATATAAATGGTTAATCCTGCCGATCGGGGCAGTCTAAGATATCGTATTACCCTAGATTGTTGCTCGCATCGTGGGGCAAGTGTAACATATGCGCGGTATCGAATGTCGGCAGTTGTAGTTTAGACGATATTATATACCCTCTTCGCGATGATAAAGCAGGCAAGGCCGAATATGAGTAGTCCCGCAGTGATGGCGAAGAACCACTTCAAGTCGCCTTCGTATTCCTGGCCTGGGACCCAGACGTTCATACCCCAGAGGCCGGTGATGATGTTCATAGGCAAAACGATGGTGCCGAGGACGGTAAGTTTGCCTAGAACATCGGCAGTCTGTTCTTGACGTTCGTTCATGCGAATATTGATTTGTGCAATATAATTGGCGTGGCAACGGGCAAGGATCCTACTCAAGTTAGTTATATTCCTAGAGGGGCCGAAGAGACAAAACTCACATTTCGTAGTGACCAAGGTTGGCCGTCATGGTCACGATATGGTCTTGGATATCGCCAAGATATAGCCCGATTTCGGACCGCGGAGCCACTTCCCAATGCTCGTTACAGCGTTTTGCAAACCCTTTAATAACGTCCGCCTTGTTTCCAAGAAGTCGGTATAGAGTCATGACCTTCTTTCTGCAATCACCAACACGCCGAAGCATATCTCCGCCATTATCCGCATTCGCTTCTGTACCCTTCTCCTTGTCCTTATCGGATGATAAAAGGTCAGAGGAAGAATGAAACTGCAAGATTTTGTCGTCGATATCGTCCACCTCTTCCTCGATAGTTTGGATGAGGGGGAGGTAAACGTCCGTAATGTCGTCAATGATTGCGTAGCTAATCCAGTCTGCGCTAAGGATCATAAAATCCTTCAACTGGCGAACCCTGCGTCGAACATTCGCAGGATGCGGGGTTTGGCTGAAATGAAACGAGATAACACCCTCGCGGAATACCACGACATACATGTTGACCGGTTCTAGGTGATTCTCTGATTCGGCGTCTTGGTCGAACGACCTATAATTAACAAAGTAGTAATGTCGGAATAGTTCAACCTTCTCACGCTGTTCCTGGAGCATGATATCCTCTGATGTCAGAGGATGAATTCCAAACGCTTTAGCAAGTACCTTCATCTCCGATTCCGTCGGGCTTAGAACATCTAACCACCACACGGGACGCTCGCCGTACCGTGGTTGCTTCCCTCCGTTCGGGGGAGGCGATTTAATACCAGAAAACGGTGACTTAGACCGCATTGGACTGGGATCACCTGAATGATGCCTCGAGGAGCTTGTAGAGGTCGAGACTTGATGCTTAGAAGTTGCACCTAGATTGAGGTCGGATGTCGGGAAATTGCGTGTGAAGGATGGCTGACGAGAGGGTCCTCTTGTAGTAGCGCCACCGTTTCTGGTTGAGCTTGGAACCTGTACAAGGGGTTCATCATTTTCGTCTTCAGACGAATCGGATAGAATCGGCGGATCTGGGAGGAAAAGTTCCTTGAAGCCTGCATCTGGCTGAACGAGTTCTGATATGGTCTGACTGTGGATTGTGCTTTGGAACTCCTCGTTGAAGTAAGTGAATCGATACGGTGCGTCTTCCTCTATTCGGTACCAGCCCTTGTGAACCGGTCGCAATCTGCCATTAACTAATTGCGGCTCTGTGATTTTCTTCATCCGTCGTTCTTCGCTGCGATCCTCCTTCTCAATCCTAGACCATTCTTCGAGGATGGCCAAATCGGGCCATTTATTGCGTTTCCTACGCTGGGTCCGAATGCTGCGGTTGTCACGGGCCTGCTGGGCGTCCTCCTCGGCCAGTTCCGACATTCCCTCTTGAGGAAAGCAGACATCCTCTTGTGCCTGCAACGCAATCGTATGGCGCCTCTCAAAAGGAGATTGATCGCGAAGTTGGTTGTTATTTGAGTCGAGTATACTATCAGGCCGAGTTACACTTTCTGCCAGATCATCTCTCATCAAGATATCCCCAAAGCTCATCTCCAGGCGGTCCGAAGGTCCCAGGGTGGGGGTTCCAGGAATGGAGGGTGGATAGTTGACATTATATTTATCAGATGGCGTCACAGGGACCATCTGGGATTTTTTGCCGGACCTGCTAGAACCAGGACGACTGACGGACGTGTCATTCTTCCGTCGTCCATCTCCCGAGCCATATCCTCGAGAAGAGCTAAGGTCCTGCCGGGAGGAGCTTGATAATAAAGGCACGGTCTCGTTATTATCCTCCTCCACTTCCTCGTGATCATGGCTCTGGCCGCTCTGCATTATGCGCGACCGACTCGATTGCGGCATGTGAAGAGATGCTGCAAGGGTAGAAGGTCGTCGCGGACGAGGGTATTGATGCTCCCTAACTTTGAATTAGTTATTATGCTATGGCGATATGAATTGAAAGTCATAAGCGTGCCTGTGGTCGAGAAGCGCCTCGCTATCGATGCTTGTATTACTCAGATTTCTACCACGCATGTAGAAACCGGCCCTGTTACCGCTATGGCTAGATTGTGGTATTACTTGGTCTTGGGAATTCTCTGGGGGGACAGCGAACGACTTCCGTCTCGATTTCTTGTGCTTTCGTCCTGCGCGGTGTTTTTTCTTTGGTGTTTGGTTGGTTGATGCCGTCGCATTGGAAGAGATCGAGGGGTCAGCTGGGGCGCGAGAGGAACCGAGGATGGAAAATTGATTACTGGACATAATGATAGATATTCATTCTCGTGCGGAATATGTAGAAAGTAATAGGGTGTTGTTTGGACAACAAACCATCGGGGAATAAGGTTGAGGTCAAATTTTCATAAGCAAAGAGAGAAATGATGCAACGGTAGAAATGAACGGACTTGGGAGCTTGAGCTTAACTGCTCTAAGTTATTTTAGCACCCCCCTTAGCACATTCCTCGGTGGTGATGTCAACGGAACTAAGAGGGTACCTCAAAGTATATAGGTACATTTGTGGATACTTATGCAAGACCCGCGGCAGCCGGTGGAATTTTAAGATCCAGATAAGCTCAAGCGTACCTAGTTTCTGGGGGGGATGTTTGGGGTATCCGAACGTCTTATAAGTGCCACTATTCGATTCCCGTTTAAACATCAAGTGGATTGATTCATGTCGAAAGATAAATTTGTTTTGCTGAAAGACCCGATGATCTTGAACGAACACAGGATCAGGTACAGAAGCACGGGATAGGATACAACGTGTACCATACAGAATGCCAGCCCTGCCGCCCTGTAAGATAAGCCTAGGCGACTTCCACATTTGGCCAAGAAACATTAAGTGGGTAAGGTAACTTTAAAGGGCTTGCATTGTGCTTGAAGCCATCAAATGTACAATATGCATATATATACATTAGCTTGATACAAATCATCAAACGCCGTTTTACTTGATCCTGCATGTATGTACAACACATACGTATAACACACGTGGTGGGAGACCATGTCACATATATACGCATTTCTTATAATCAATTAGTTAATGTGCTAATGTTTCGTTTGTTCTTAACTATTTGTTTCATTCTAAAGGTCTGATAACTTATAAATAACCACAACCTAAATCCCGGCTCTCTGCCATCCAAATAACTAGGTCAACCAGATATAAGGAACATATTACTGGCTCAGTTGTCGTCGTTAAAAAGCGCGGCCTTCGAGGTTGTGACTCGTTCAAGGATCGTATAGGGGCCTAAGGTGAATAAATGCGGTATTGTTACTTCACCAATAACGTTACTACATAGGATTTAATATACTTATCTCGTTGGATAATTATTATGAATGTCGATACGTCACTAATTGATCAGTATTACCCTTTTAAGCTACTATAAGATGTATAATGGTACGACGGTATTTGACTATATAAGGGATGGTTTGCTACGAACTACCTAGAATACGAAACGATAAGTTGTCCGAGGTTGTAGCATATTCTAGGTATAATACTGGAATCACCCATTGGGCCTTTAGGTTCCCTCCAGGATGAAATATGCGTACAAGCTTGGCACTAAAGACGAACGGAAACTCTTCACTAAAGTAGGTGCATCCAGATCATAGACTTGGTGTTTGTGTTTGTGTTTGTGTTTGTGTTTGTTTGTGTTATTAGCATCCTCTAAACCCTATTCTTCTATGACACACCAGTAGCATTATTACATAGAGTACTTAGTACGAGCCCTATTCCCTCGAGATAGGTTGCGATGCCTCGTGTTCCGAATGCCTTTGTACCTGAACCGTAACCTGAACGCCAACTTCCTACTATCCGTAGGGGGTATGAGAAAATCGACGGGAAATGACTATACCTCGTAGGCTACCAAGGAGACTAACGTCTTTGGGCCATCATACCTGCCCTTAGAGCCAAAATCTGCTGGCGCTCTGTCTCGGGAAGCTGATCGATCATCTCCTGCGACAAGTTCATGACTGCCTGCATTAAGGCTTCCGTGTCTTGCGGTGGTGCCATGGCCGGCGTGTTAGCTACAGGAGGCGCGTAGCTAGGCTGAGGGGCAGCAGCAGCGGGAGGAGCGTAGGGTGCAGCGACTGGAGGCGTGACTGTCGTAGTGGCTGCATACGCGGGGGGATAGGTGGGAGCGGGTTGTTGAACCGGGGGCGGCACAGCAGAAGCATCGACAACGGAATGTATAGCTTCGGGAGAGACAAGACCCATCAACAATAGAGCTTGGAAGATGGCGTAAGATAGCTGTGGCGCCTGCTGTAATAATTCGGTCGCACGGCTGGGGTCGGTCGTTGCTAGCGACTTCATCTGAGAGAGGATATCGAGAAGCTGACTAGGGGGTAGAGTATTGAGTGTTCTTGAGATAGCATCGGTAGCGCTGACTCCAGCAGGTAGTTCTTTTCCGGGGGGGAGGGGAGGTAATGAGCCCGCGGGAGCAGGCTGGGGAACGATGTACGAAGCGCCATTCGAGGGTTGGCCAGTAGTGGCGGATGCGCTGTTAGAGTCATCGCCATCAACTCGGCCCTCTGTACTATAGTCAACACGAAGCTTCCGCCCCATGATTTCGTAGTCGTTTAGATTGCGAACTGCTGAAGCTGCCGAATCTATAATGAAGAAAGATTATAAGTATAGGCGTGCAACTTGATAGTGGGCGTTTAATTCCTACCTGCATCAGGGTATTCTGCAAAACCAAAACCTTTGGGACGTCCGGTATCACGATCGTAGACCAGACGGAAATTCAAAACTTTCCCAGCAGTGCTGAAGATGTCGGTAATCTGCTCTTCCGATAATCCATAAGGAATATTCCCGACGAAGACTACACGCGACGGTTGCTTTGTCGACATTGCTACCAACGACTCACCGACTTAGAGCTGCCAGTGGGCTGGAATATACGAAATATACTAGAAAACGGAATTAAGAGGGAAAGAAGTTGTTGATGACGCCAATTGGCGCAGTTATGAGAATAGATTGGCCGAGTTTGGATTGAATAGTTATAGTTAATAAGATAATGAATAGTCGGATAAGGTCTGCAGTCGCAGCTTTGAGATCGACGCTTTTCCGTTATCGATAAAGGTCTCAAGGTCGCGCGCTGGTGAACACGAGCACGGGCCTTAAATAAATGTTGCTTGAAAGCACCGGAAGCTTGGAAAGTGGATAAGATTGGTACGTACCCAGGTACCGTGTACGCCATGGATCTCAGCTCCATCAAGCCTTAGTAAAAACTGCAACCTCGGAGGGGAAAAAAAAGCCGAATTGTCATTGGTTGGAGTTAAGAGCTTCCAGATCTTTTTAATATTCTCTAAGCACCGCATCACCACATCCTCGACTGCCACTACACCACTAACGAAGCCCGCCACCATTCCCATTTGACATCGCATAACCCCACCGCCCAAGATGTCGCGCTCTCCAATGGACGAGTATATGGAGAGGATGCGATCGATGGTGCGCCAGAACCGAGGTGGATTCCCTGGTGGTCGCCCTCCTGCCGGTGCGGGTATGGCAGCAGCTGCTGTCGGCCTAATCGGCGGTGGCATTTTCCTGCTGCAAAACTCCCTATTCAACGTCGACGGTGGTCACAGAGCTATTAAATACCGAAGAATAAGTGGTGTCAGCAAGGAAATCTATACCGAAGGTTAGTCCGGCCTGTCCGGGGGTTTAACCGCCGTCGCATTATGGGACACCGATGCTCACACAAGATTACTTATAGGAACTCATATCATGATCCCCTGGTTCGAGACACCGATCACTTACGACGTACGGGCGAAGCCAAGAAATGTCTCATCTCTTACCGGAACCAAGGATTTACAGATGGTTAACATTACCTGCCGTGTGCTTTCTCGGCCCAATATCGAGGCGCTTCCACAAATCTACAGGACGCTCGGACAAGACTATGACGAGCGAGTGTTACCCTCTATCGTGAACGAGGTACTAAAGAGTGTGGTGGCGCAGTTCAATGCCAGCCAGTTGATCACACAGCGAGAGAACGTTGCTAGACTAGTCCGAGATAACCTGTCGAGGCGAGCTGCGAGATTCAACATCTTGTTAGACGATGTCTCTCTTACGGTATGTTAAGACTCTTACAGAAATAGAACATCTGTATACTAATCATACCATGATAGCACCTTGCCTTCTCACCTGAGTTCACAGCCGCGGTAGAGGCGAAGCAAGTGGCGCAACAGGAGGCCCAGAGGGCGGCCTTCGTTGTCGACAAGGCGAGACAAGAGAAGCAGGCCATGGTCGTGAAGGCCCAGGGTGAGGCACGATCTGCAGAACTTATCGGAGATGCGATCAAGAAGAACAAGGCGTACGTCGAGTTGAAGAAGATCGAAAACGCAAGGGCCATTGCTGCCCAGATGCAGGAATCTGGTGGCCGAAACAGGCTGCTACTTGATGCGGAAGGTCTCGGACTGAATGTGTTTAGCGATGATCGTAGCAGCAAGTGATAGGGGGTTCAGGGCTAGGAGTAATCAAAATCTCTACTGTATGTTTAAGAATAATATTTGTAAAAATACGAATTCACGACTACGTTGACGTCCCTCTTGAGAATGTTTTGCACCTTGAGCTGGCATTTGTGGTTTTGTGATTTCTCACTTGAGCGAGAAGACAACATGGCGCTCATGCGTATCGCTCATCTGAGAGTGTAGACGATGTTTGCTATATTCCAACTAACTACGTTATACACAAAAGATAGAAACACGAAGTTATTGATTATTGGTTGTATAGGTACCTATGATAGCGAACACGTCAATATTTGAGCAAACATAGGCACCCATATAGGTAGGTATCAGTATAATACAATTCACTTGAGATGGTGTATTATACTAGTATGTAGAAACATAAGTCCATTAATTAATGGAACGGCACTTAAAGCAAACGGTGGGGCTTTTATAAGTATTGTACAATACCCCCCACCTGCCCAACTGAATGGTACCCCACCATACCTCGTACCTGCCTGGGTATTCATCTTGCTTACCATAAATCGACCATAAATCGACCATAAATCAACCATACAAAACGCAACTGTCGCCATCTTATTCCTCCTTTCTTCCGTCATAAACCCATACACCATCTCATCCCTCAACCCATCTACGAGAGAAAAAAAGAAAAAAAAACCACCCTTCAAATAAACCCACGCACATCTAAATTTCTAGACCGCTACCCCCCAAACACAACCGCCAAGATGATGATCAAGTAAGTCACCTATCCCTACCACTGTGGCCGGGTGGCCGGGCAGCCTTACCCATGCGCCTATAAGATCGGATGGACGGAGCTAACATACGGCGCAGAGTGAGAACCCTTACCGGCAAACTGATTTCCCTCGACGTGGACCCTACTTCCAAGGTACGCCATCCCGCTTCATCCATCCCGTCTCCGGCGGCGATAACCCGTCACCGCTTTGCGCCGATCTACCTTCATCCCTAAGCACGCAAGCGGGTGGACGAGCAAGCAAGTAGATTCATATCTCAGAGTACTGACTGCGTGTAACTTACCAGATCGAGGACGTCAAGAAGAAGGTCGAGGAGAAGGAAGGGATCACACCCGACCAGCAACGACTCATCTACGGCGGAAAGCAACTGTACGCCCCCTCCCCACCCCTATTCCCTCATTACTCCCTACGTTCGCATACAGCTACGACTAACACTCCATCTTCCACCTAGACACGACCAGTTAACCATGACGGAAGCCGCCATCGTCCCCGACGCAACTCTGCATTTAGTCCTGACCCTGCGCGGCGGCTCTTGCTAAACACCTCGCCCCTCCTCTCCTCTCCCTCCCACCTCCCACCTCCCATCCCCATCTCCGACTCCCAATTCGGCCTCTCACGCAACCAAGTATATCGCGCGCCTCTTGCCAGCCAGACCTTCTCGAAAAATGCCTACCTAGTTAGACTCCATAGTAGCGACGGAACTGGAAAGACGGCCTTCACGCGGGGAATTAATAGGTACTACTACCGCTGCTACTGGGAAACCCAAATAAGCAAACCAGATGATCGTGGACGGAAATGCTCCTTGCGCATCGGAACAAATAAGCAAACAAACCCCCCTTTATGCCCTGTTTTAGGTAGACTTGGCTTCGCGGAATTGGGATCAACTTATCGCTAATAGACTATGAATACCATGCGCCGGCGCGACTACGAGTTAGCGTTCCGAACCGAGACTACTGAACCTGTATTGCCTCGCTTGGATGTGAATATTTGTATCCTACTTCGTAGGAGTTGTCACTATAGTTTGTTCATGATTTGGATATTCCGGACCGTGATAGTACTCATAGAATCCTAACGCTAGTGTTTTTCCTTTCCCCCCCCTTTTTTTCAGTTTCAGCAGTAATTCACAAATAAGCCCAAGACGGCATCGAATGTTTGAAACCTGACGTATTTCTCTCTAACTCAACGTCCAGTTAATCTAGAAAGCCCATAACTCACAGTCCAAATGCCACCGCAGACGCTTTATTCACCACATTTCTCCTCAGTATATATCCCCTATTACCGAGCTATCTGTTCGCTAGTTCGCTAGTTCGCTAGCCCCTAAGACATATCTAACCTTAGTAGCTAGTTGTCTTTACCCCTTTCTTGAAAGCAGAAAAACCAAATCCCAAATCCACGATGCAACATTCCTCGTTGCAAATGCCATAACTCTCAACGCCATGCGTTAAATCCTCGCGCTGTCGAAAGAGCGAATAAAAGCGTAAACTTGTTGTATGTGGAGAGAAGTTGAAAATCCGGTATTTATCGCTATGCCCATCTTCTAGCAAGGCGTCCCTCGATATTAAAACGTATTCTTAGAAGTAGCTGGAAAGAAAAGAAGCCGTCGTAAATTAAAGTTTGCCCAAGCCAGGCGCGTAGCGGTTTTTCGTATTTTTAGAATCTCAGACCTACCCAGTCCGAGCGTGCGGTGTTTTGGGCTCCTATGAAAAACATATTCCTTAGGACATTCGTCGAGCCTTTGGCTTTGGTTTCATAAACACGCTAGGAGGTTCTTTTCGCTTCTGTCCGAGCACTGGTTTGGGCTTGGGCTTGGGGTCGGCGTTTGAACTACCAGGACCTGCAGAACTAGAACTAGCCGTATGAGGTTGCGAGGTCAATGCGTTAGAGGGCATTGATGGTCGTAAGGGGGGAGAAGCCGCCGTAGGTTTTGACGGCGGCGGCGGAGAAGATGCTGTTGGCTTGGAAGCTGGGTTTTGCGTAGGGGTTTTAACGGGAACAACTCTCATAGGATTGTTCTTCGAGGAGAGGCCCATCTTCATCTTAGCAAGACCGGATAGACTAGATCCACGAGCAGGATCGGAGGGAGGCTTGCTCTGAGAAGGTGCTGGGGGAATCTTGTTGCTCCTGGAGGCGATGGACGTAGAAGGAGTATCATCATCGAAGAGGTCTTCTAAATAATCGGCATTTAAACCACTACTTTCTTGGACATCGTCGTCTTCTTCTTCGTCGAACCCGTCGTCGTCGTCAAATTCGTCATCCGAGATGATAGTAGCCCCCTTCGTAGTAGTTCTATTCTTCAATTTGAGTAACCGAGCTTCACGTTCTTTCTGTTCTTGCTCCCAACGCCCTCCAGCACGCGACTGGGGAGCTTGAATTCTTCCTTGAGTTCTTCTCGGAGCAGGCATGGTAGGAAGGGTCTTGATTCGATGCTCCTCTCGCATACCAAGCGGGGCTTGAGAGATCTGTCCCTGTCGGACTGGTAGTTGGCCAGTAGGAGTCATAAGTTTGTTTCGACGACTTATCTCGGCCGCCTCTCGCCTAGCTTTCTGCATAATGCTCTGGGCTGATGTCGTCTTAGTTCGCGATCCGCCGCCCCATCGAAGACCGCCCGAGCCAGCAACCTCTCGTCCACCCGTACCCTTGCGACGACCCGGGGCAGGACCGAGGAGCCTGGAGTCATAATTGATTACTTTACTAGCCTTCTCCTGTTTTTCCTGCTTGATACTTTTCAGGCTGGATGTCAACTTCTCCAGCGCGATGCGCTTCTCCTCGGTCTCAATCTTCTTGTACTTGTCGTAGATCTTGTACCATAGTGTAGGGTTGCGAGGTTCGAAATGGTGCTTCTTTACTTGGTTGGGGAAATGACGATTGATGAGACGCCGCCAACATTCTGTAGTATCGCCTTGGAGATGGGGGGAATTCACCTCCACCTCTCGTAGTTGCGCGGCGTTGTCGATCTTGAGAAGGATCTTTTCAAGTCTTGAGTAAGGGAGGTCGCCTACATTCGAGATATCTGGCAAAGGGGCCATTATGTTAGTGTTATTCGCGGAATCTGTAAGTGCTGAGATTGATGGTCGGGTAGTGCAGAATTTCGGAAGGAGGGGGGGGGGGTTTGATATATGTATTTGAAGCTCCTAAAAAATGGTAAAGAGCTTGGGTAAGGTGGGACAATAATCAAGCGGGATGTGAGTTGTAAGGGTGACGGGAGACATAGTGAATAAAATAAAACAAATTGACCTCGGATATTTTTGATGCACACGTTAGTACACAATTCAACAAGTGATTTGACCATTGTTGCTCCGGCGTCGACTTCAGAAAGCTAATAATAAAACCTCGAAGTCGCTCGACTAGATTATTGAAAGCTAATTCCCTTGTTTGTTTTGTTTATTTATATTTACTTTGTCGATCGCGTCTTAATCCCAAAGGAAAAGGAACGGGTTGGATTCGATACGGAATATATTGTTTTGGAAAAGGTTGAAGCCGGCAATCTGGATATAGTCGGTGAGAGTATTCATAGAATTGGCCAGGGGCCGGCAGCTGTCCGAATATAATGGAAGCAATGGGCAAGGGGAAAAAGCGGCGTAATCTCTATATATGTTCGAATTGTTACGTGGGAAGTCGTCCGCTCGGTGCTATCAAGTACAAGTACCCGGGTATGTTGTTATCGTTCTTGTTAACTACTGATAGGATATCCGCATGTTTGGATCATCCGGGCGAATCGGGGATTTCGAGCAGCAACGATCCGTTCGGATTAGAGCAATCTATCCGTGGGAATAAACATATACTATATAGTCTACTGATATTATCGTTGAACACTAAGGAGGTGACTTTTCGGGAGGGCCAGCACATCGTACCTATAATCATACAAAGACTCAAAGGGAAGAAGATGTAGTTATGAAGTTAGAGTTGAGGCTGACACGTGGGTCGCCGATCTGCGATGCTAGGTAACTTTTTGTTTGGTGGCCCTACCGGTGCATGAGCACGCTACATCAGCGCGCTATATCATTACGCTATTGCTGCCTATCCGGGCTATATACGGTGCTCGCGCTAACCCTATATTACGCATTACGCAGCATACATAGTACCTTTTATATCTTCACCAGGATAAGCGCTACGGGGTGTTTTATATGTACCTAGGTTAAATACCTAAATACCTACAGGTAATTCAGGTGGACGTTTCGCCCAAACTAAATTGCTCCAAGTAGTTATTCCGGGCTGTGTATTACGAAGTATAAGTGAAGTCCCAACAGCGCAAATGTATACTGATAGTAGTTAACATACATCAAAACAAAAGACGTCACCACGCATATTGTAACGGATCTCGGTTCGCTGAATTTACAAAATAATCACTACCTATTCTTCATAATGTTCAAATAACTACCTACTAATATCCATGAATATATGATACATGCTTAATTTTATATTGAAAACAACGCTCTTCGCGATGTATTAATTCAATAATCTCAGACTCTGTCGCCCAGGTGCTATCTAAAGGTTAAATCATAATCAGAATGCAACCAACCCAACCTAATCCGAATGAAACTCCCATCATGATTTTGACGACCAATACGCCCGCGGCTGTTGGTATCTTCCTAGCCCCGTATCTCCCATGCGCCATGACACCGTTAGACTATGTTTGTTAGAACCGCTCGGGAATATCCCAACAAGTGCAGCGAAGTATATACATGAACCATTACTTCATCTTTATCGCTACGACCGCCGACTACCCAGTGATAAGCAATAAGCAATCACGCCGCCGCCGCTACAGCTCGAGAGGGCGTCGCGATAGCAGGCTCGGGTTGGTCGGGTTGCGCCGATTGTTCTTGGTTAGCAATTTCTCCGCCGGCTTCTGTCTCGGCCCAGGCTCCCCATAGACCGCGCTTCCCTCGGACTCGAATAGGACCACCTAGCGTACCCTCCTTCTGTTCAACTTTGATGGCGTCCTTGGTAGCTAATACCAGGCATTCGAAGAACATCTTTGTAGCGTCCGCCTTGGACGTTCGTCCTTCGGGTAAGAGGTCCTGGAACACTACCGACTTCTTCCGCTTCTCTTCACTGGTAGCCGCTTCTTCACCGAATAGATCTCGGAGGACATGAACAGCGTGCTTCGTGCCCATGGATACAGGGCCACTCTCGGCAGGGTGTACAAGAGGAGCCGTAGTCTCGTCAAAAGCGGGCATTGGGCTTCCTTCGCGAGGCTGATGATCGTCGTCGTCGTCGTCTTGTCGCACCACGGTATTGTCTGCGGGGATCTCAAGGATAGTGCCGTCAGGAGCAACACTGCGATCGCCCAACCCTGTATCAGCTACAACTAGTCCATCATCTTCTTCGCCTAAGTCTAGGCGAGGCGATTTAGAAGCCCCTTGGTCCTCTTCTTCGCCAACATCGGCAATACCGCTGTCTCTTTTTCGCTTTAGGTCGTTGACTGGTCTGATAGAATCAAGTGACAGCAATCCCCTTAATTCCGGTGCCCAAGCTTTGCTGCGACCATCGCCCATGATGCTAGATACGAAGCTACCACTACTCTTTAGCTCAATCAGGGCTAGAAAATACGGATCTCGTGAGATAAAGTTAGGCGTCTTCAGAATATTCTCGTGGCTTTGTTGCTGTTCCTTAATATGCGCGCTAGTGAGCTGGGTAGACGGGTCCAGCCCAAAAATCTTGCGCTTCTTCGACTTCTTCTGAGGAAGAGGCTCGGGCTCCTCGGGCTCTTGGCCTGGTTCGTATATACTCGTATTATTCAAACGCGTCCACTCCTCTACATCCCGTGCTACGTTCTCATCGATATCCGATAGAGGGGACTCTGAAATACGAGCTCGATCAAGACCCGGTGCACCGCCCATTTCAGGTGCTACTGATTGATCGCCGATATTGAATTGGAAATCATCATCCATTGGAATATCACCGTCCCCATCTGCAATCCTGACGTTGTCGTCTCCAAAGTCGAGAGTCAGCGAGGGCTCACGGTCTGCACCCTTTGCAGGTGGCGCAACGTCTAGCTCGCTGAAAATATCGTCTTCAACCGGCCTAGGGGCGGGTGCATCTCGACCCATCTCAATACTCTTGTCACCTCGAGGCCGCTCATCGATATCCATTCCAAAGTCGAGATCCAACTCCAGGTCGTCCATAGGAGCTAGCGCTACCTCGTCCTCGTCCATGCGATCATCGTGTAAGAACTGGCTGTTGTTGAAATCCTCTTGCAAGTTGATATCGCGATTACTCGGGCGGCCACGGCCTCGAGTACCTGAGCTACTAGGGGGTGCGTTTACGTCTTCCATTTGGCCAAGCAACCAGTTGGCATCTGGTGGCGGTAAAATATTCAAATTATCGGCAGGTGTAATACGATCAGGAAGCATCAGAGCCTCCCGATTCGGCATATTCAGATTCTCTGGTATATCATTGTTTCCGGTTGAACGAAAAGCCTAGCACGGGAATTAGTCAGACAAAGCGAAGGCCCGTATGGAAACATCACCTACCATTTTAATTTTTAGGAGAGCTTCATTGCAATCATCGAGCAGATAGCGGGCCTTTCGACTATAGATTCGGACGACACCTAGCAATAGCTGACCGCTCAAGCGGAGGGCCATGGGCGCTTGATTTGGAGTAATGATAGCATCGACACTGTCGGGCAAGTTGGACTGCAGGATGTGAGTCTTTGAGAGTTTGCGCTCCAAATTTGCCGACAGCCAGACTCGGGCCAGAGGCCCTGTCTTCTGAAGCAAAGTCTCGGAATAAAACATCGCGATAGCGATGACGGAGCACTTTGGAAGAACAGAGGGTTAAGGCGATGAGGGAGAATGCAAGATGGCCAGGCGATAATTATGACATTAAAGCAATGATAAGAACTTTGCAGGTGGGACAACGCGTTAGAGTCGGATCCCTTGTCTAAGATAATGACGAAAGGCGGGAGGTATCGGGGGGTGGTGTAAACAAGGGGAAAAAAAGGGAGCGCGTTGTTTTGGGCGCAGACCGCGTTAGAAAATCAGCGCTCGAACCGACTTTTACCAGATTTAAATTTTGCAATTCAATCCGCGCAAATAATGCGCAATCGTAATATTGCGCGCGTGAGTATGATTGAGATCACGAGCGATATCAAGTATATATCGAGTAGGATGGTGGGTGTTTGCGAGGTCGGGAAAGAGGGCAAATGAGTTGAATGAAAGACTGAAATTAGAAGTGGAGGGGGATCTTTTGGGGGAACAGCGTAGGGAAAAGTGATTCGAGATTGGGTTCGTCCACTGACCGCAAGCGAAGATTGCTGAAGAGGGCGACTAAAAAAAAAATCGTCCGTTTCCTTGCTTAAAATCCAAGTGGCTGGTGGTCTGCTGGGATACATGGTGGGTCAGCTAATGTGAGTATCCCTTTTGATTGGGTGTTTCGTGATTTAAACTGTGGCTTATAATTGGGTACATCCAGGCTGCTACCTGCAGACCGTGCTGAGCTCAATGGTACATGTACGTCCCTAAAAAGCTTGTTGGAAAAGAATGATTACGAATGTGAACTACGACTAAACTCTTTACGGGTCATAATTCTGTGGCTGGTAATACTACATACATACCTAGGTATACATGGGATACTTACCTAGGTAGGTACCTAGGTTAGGCGAGTACCTCCTCTTCACTGACGAAATTGTGCATAACCTGCAGTGTCTTTAAAGATTATGGGTACTTTTCTTTTTCTTGGGGGCTACAATTGATACTCCTGTAAACTTACCCAGATAGCGACATATTTTAACTTCTTCCCTTGCGACTGTAGCATTTGCTATATATTGGGTAGAGACCCAATCTGTAAGTCCTAGGTATACACTAGTAGTAGGAGGTACTAACCCACGTGAATCTCAAAGACTTCCACCATATCGACTTACATCCATGTAGGTACCTACCTAGGTCCCATACATTTGTGTACCTACCCGCATCCTTCACCACATATTTGTATAATTGAGCTGCCTGGCATTGAGTTGGAATTGGATGACTTACATACTTTAGCAACGAGTATATACATCCTACCAGGTAAGTATAAGTCAACGACATACCAGCATCGTTATCGGGAAATGCGGGTGTTTACTCGTTTTAGTAAGTTCAGAGGCATACGCTGCTAACAGTTCTTAGAAAACATACCTCATGTTACGTAATTGTAGCTTTCAATAGGTTGGCCTATAAAATCGCATACCCCCTAAAGAGCTATGTAAGTACCTAACTAGGTTAGGAATCTAGCTTGAAACCGGAAACGAAACCCATCCATAGTATGGAAGGTAGCTTCAACGAAAAAGTTTATAGCTTAATTACTGCTATAACTAAGTACCTAGTATTACTTCACGCACGACAAGTTGGCAATATCAACTGTATACTTAGCCAACCTTCAAATTGTCCTATGCATATGTATATGTATATGCACAACATGAAATTTTGGGTAACCTGTAACGAGTTTGCATCTCTTCGTGGTATGAGGCTGAAGGTCTGCAGCCACGGAACATCACTGCAACAACTGCAACAGCAGGGGATAAATCTTGCCTTAGCGTGATACAATGGCGCGAAATGCTACCTACGTTAAGTATTCCTAGGCCAATGTAGGCAGGATAGGTAGGCTCGATATGGCTCGATAAGCCTAGATAAGCCTTGGTAGGTACGAAATCGGGAAAGCAACTTCCCAAGATCCGTGCTTGCCTTACAGGGTATACCTCCCCCAAGGCATTGGTTGTGGCTCCAATTTTTGGAAAAAGGTCCACGTCTTCCAGATGCGCATCTAGCCAAAAAGTTCGCCAGGTGCGATCTTCTTTAGACATACATCACTAACAAGACGTCACTTTATTCGGATCCAGCTCATTAATATGCATTTTGCTTCTACTACTTTATAATTCCAAAAGTACATTTTCTTGCTATATTCTCGAGCAATTCCAAGTTGCTAGTGCTGGTGTTAGTGCTGTCGTTGTTGTTAATGTAAACTGGATTTCCCCCCGATGTGGCACTGCGGTTCTGCGGTTCGCCTGTCGCCCTCGTTCACAAGATGCCATGGCCCTGGCGCGATCGCGAGACTGATAACGAGTCACTGCTCCCTATATCTGTACCGAATATCAATGGAATAGATCGAGATTATGGTCAAGATGGGGATGAGTTCAATGAACGATCAAGGTCCACCACGAGAAGATCGGGGCATGTCCGTACCACATCCGCTCAGTCACGGGTAGGTTTTCCTCCTAGGGACATCTTGGAACGATGGCCTGAGAAACTATTTCACTTGGATACCTAAATAAGCCACTAACATATCTCATTGTTGTAGTCCGTAGCAGATGGGTTTTCCTTTCTAACACCCGCCGAAACAGCAGCGCGACTTCAAACCTCCTTGACCCATGGCCTCTCGCCCACCGAGGCCCTCTCGCGACTAGGAGATTTTGGCCCGAACGAGATTCCTCACGATCCCCCTGATCCACTATGGTTTAGGTTTATAATGCAATTCCGAGAACCTCTAATCATCCTACTCCTCGCCTCCGCCTTCCTCTCCATTTTCGTGGGTAATATGGACGATGCTGTCAGCATAACTATAGCCGTGACGATAGTTGTTACCGTTGGATTTGTGCAGGAATACCGATCTGAAAAGTCGATAGAAGCCCTCAACCATCTAGTCCCCAACCATGCTCACTTAGTTAGAGCGCAGTCGGCGCGGCCTTCACCAGGAATTAAGAATTCGACGTGGCCCCCCGCCATTAGCGATCCCGAAAAGAAGCCTATCGGATCTGAATCAGAGACGCCAGGGGAAGAGTTATTGGAAGCTACATCATCAAAGGTTATGGCGTCTCAGCTGGTCCCAGGAGATTTAGTGTTTTTTACTACGGGCGACCGTATTCCGGCTGACATTCGGATTACGAGAGCTGTCGATCTGACCATTGACGTATCGAATCTCACCGGGGAGAATGAGCCGTTAAGAATGACTGCCGATACGCGATCCCGTAGCCACACGCCATCCGCATTCGATCAAAGTGCACTACGACTTCCCAGCCCATCTGCTTTATCTCCTCCCTCATATAACGGAGAAACCAAGGAAGATGCACACAATAAGGGCATAAACAACATTGCGTACATGGGCACCTTGGTCAAGTCTGGTCATGGGCAAGGTATCGTTTTTGCTACTGGCGGCAACACCCATTTCGGGACTATCGCCACGAGCGTGTCAGGCACCGAAAGTCCCCGCTCTCCCCTTCAACTAAGTATGGACCATCTAGGACAACAACTCAGCCAAATATCTTTCGGCATAATCGCTTTAATATCATTAGTTGGATTGCTACAGGGCAAGAAAATCCTCGAGATTTTTACTATATCTATTTCGCTTGCTGTTGCTGCAATTCCCGAAGGACTACCCATTATCGTGACAGTTACCCTGGCTCTCGGCGTTCATCGTATGGCGAGGCATAATTCTATTGTCCGAAAAATGCCAAGTGTCGAGACACTGGGATCTGTTAACGTTGTCTGCTCTGACAAGACGGGGACACTAACCATGAACCATATGACAACAGCAAAGATGTGGTATTTTGGCACAAGGGAGCCGATTGACGTTGATTCGGACGACGAAGCGGAAAGGATCCCTAATACCGCGGTACGGGGAATCTTACGAATTGGCAATATCGCGAACAATGCCCGCCTTACTCAATCCGCCAAAACCGTACTGCCAGATTCTCAAGGTAGAGAATTTGCCCCGTATACGCGGTGGGTTGGACAGCCGACTGATGTCGCAATGCTGGATCTACTCGACCGATTCAAGGAGCACGATGTAAGGGATTCGATTGGCCCCCGAACAGCCGAAACTCCTTTCAGCTCTGAGAGGAAGTGGATGGGTGTGGTAATCGGCGCACAGCCTGGGAACAGTGATAAGGAATACGCCTATATGAAGGGTGCCATAGATAAAGTTCTCGATGCCTGCGACACGTTCCTTACCGCTGACGGTCGCGAGGTTATCATGGACTCCGTCCGGCGTCAAGAGGCTTTAGAGGCAACCGAAAAAATGGCGGAAAGGGGCCTTAGAGTCTTGGCGTTTGCGAGCGGCCCAGTCACCAAATCTCTCCGAAGCAAATCCGGACATGGCGCTTCAACCCGAAGTACCACGCCCCTTAGTCGAGAAGAGAGTCAAAGCCCAGGGTTACCGTCTCATGAGGAATTATACAGAGGATTAACTTTCGCCGGACTGGTAGGGATGAGTGATCCCCCACGCCCTGGGGTCTCTCGTTCTATCCGGAAATTGATGCGAGGTGGAGTTAAGGTCATAATGATTACCGGTGATTCCGCAACTACCGCTTTGGCTATTGGAAAAGAACTCGGCATGCAAATCGCTACGCCTCGTGAACACTCGTCAAATCAAATTGCAGTAAGACCCGTACTTACTGGTGATGAGCTTGACGCAATGAGTGACGATGACCTCGCGGCCGCGATCCAAAACACGACTATATTTGCGCGTACGAATCCAGACCATAAATTGAAAATCATTCGAGCACTCCAATCGCGTGGCGATATTGTCGCCATGACTGGAGATGGGGTCAATGATGCACCGGCATTAAAGAAGGCTGATATTGGTATTTCTATGGGTCTGCACGGAACAGATGTAGCCAAGGAAGCATCCGACATGATCCTAACGGACGACGACTTCTCTACGATCCTTCGCGCTATCGAGGAAGGCAAGGGCATATTTAACAACATCCAGAACTTCATCACATTCCAGCTTAGTACCAGTGTAGCGAGTTTAGTTTTGGTCTTCCTTTGCACTTGCCTGGGATTCAGAACCCCGTTAAACGCTATGCAGATTCTCTGGATCAGTAAGCACTCCGTCCTCCCTATAATTATTCTACAGCTAACTCTCAATCCAAAGATATCATTATGGATGGCCCGCCAGCCCAATCTCTAGGTGTGGAACGAGTAGATCCCGACGTCATGTCTCGACCGCCACGATCTCGAAGTGAACCGGTACTTACGAAAGCCTTGCTTCAACGTGTTTTGACATCGGCAGCCATTATTATGGCAGGTACTATGGTCGTATATACCCACGAAATGCTAGATGGTGAGGTCTCACGACGAGACACGACGATGACGTTCACATGTTTTGTGCTGTTCGATATGTTCAATGCGTTAACATGCCGGTCGGAGAGCAAGTCCGTATTCAGAGGCGAAGTGGGCTTATTCTCCAATAGATTATTCAATTGGGCAGTGTCCTTGAGCATCGCTGGCCAGTTACTTGTTATTTACTTCCCGTGGCTTCAGGAGGTATTCCAGACAGAAGCCTTGGGTCTATTCGATCTCATCAGGTTGGTTGCGTTGGCGAGCTCGGTGTTCTGGGCGGATGAGGCTAGAAAATGGTATAAATATGGACGGAGGCGGTTGGGCGGGTATAGCCAGGCGGTTTAGTAATCGTAGGCGATGTCACATTACACGGGGACTTCAATGTTGGATTACACAAAAGACGTTTGTAAATTTAGGTACAAATATAGGTATCTATCATCACCCAAATGTAGGTGCATTGGCGGCAACGCGTTTTCGATATTCTCGGTTGCCTCGTGACGCGTACAGCTGTATCAGAAGCCATCTTCGGTCATCCAGTTTCTTTCGATCGTCAACCTTCTTTAGCCCATCATTCAGGGTGCCGCTGCATTCTAGGGAATTATTCCCGCTAAAGGTCATGAAAATTTCCTCACCATAACTTCTGTCGACGGCGGCGATCCGGTATACACTACCCTGGTTGGTACTAGGCCCGGTATGTTCTTTGGTGGCGTTTGGTTCCTGCATCTTTGGGCTTGTTGCTTTGCTTCTGGGAAGGAAATCTTGATGCTTGTAACGTTATTCTGACTATGGTGGTAAGATGATAATGTAGAAAGCTCGAGTGTAGCATGTGGCGCTACTTGCTATCAACGTACCGGGGACGAAGGGGTTTCATATAGACAGAACGCCTATATCCTTCTTTGACGAGTAGTGTCTTTTAGTTTCAAGAGCTTGCTTTTACATCCATACTCTCTTGAATGATATGCCTTGCTATCGAGCCACCTTTATAAGTATTTTCCCAATGCATTACAATGACCGTATCGACGTACGTAGGCAGAAATAATTGACATAGGAGTTATCTAATAAGACAACGATCGTGTTCCGACAATGCGCATGATGTGGCCTTTGTGCTGTGTTCATTTGTGACATCGGAGCTTTTGTTCGAATTTCTTTCATTGTAATTTGTCATGCTGCCATGTATAGGGGGATTTGCCCCGTCTATTTCTTACAATCACGGCTAGGTTATATGGCGAGTACGTCGTTGGATTTCTCTTTTTAATAGGCAAAAACGGCCTCTCTATCAGAGATTCGAGTTTATCTAAAGAATGAATCTGGTACAACAAATAGGGTCCTATCTAACACTAGTATATAGGTAGGTTTATAGGTTTATCTATAGTTAGGATGCAGACAATGGAGCGATGATACCCCTCCCCTTTCCCTTTATTATCTTTCCACGCAGGTATTAGATCTATCAGACCCATGGCAGATAGCTAGAATTACGGTTTCTGTGATTATTATTGCTTCAAGGCGCATCGGTCGGATCCCTATAGCTCAGTATCAACAATACGTATTCCATGAGACCTCTTACGTGTGACTTACCAGTCTGTGACCAGATACTCGTCAAGCCTATCCATTCTCTCCATGTCCTCCGCAGAAATCTCGAAACCACTTACCTGGGCATTTTCAAGTAGACGCTCGCGCTTCGCACTCTTTGGCAAAGGGACAAGCCCATGCTGAAGCGACCACCTATTTATCGTTAATACCAAAATCCGACGTAGCAATCCCCCACAGATATAGACTCCGAGTGACTTACCGAATTAAGAGCTGTGCGGGAGTACACGAATACTTATTTGACAACTCTAAGATGGTTGGGTGTTGCATACGCATAGCTCGAGCGAGCGGGGCGTAAGCCTGAACGACGATGCCATACTTAGCACACACAGCTCTAATCTCAGACTGCGTGTGAAAGGGGTGGACCTCGATCTGGTTGACGGTTGGGGCAATCCTTGGTTTAGATGCCATGAGCTCTTCTATCTAAACTCAGCTGGGCGGTTAGTCTCATAAAAACCTGATATCTAGCAGTATATCTGCTGAAAGAAAGGTGGCGATTAACATGTTTAACTCCATAGTTACTGACTCCACCCGACTTGACCTCCCCTTCATCGATCGCATCTTCAATAGCCTTCCAGCTCGTCAATCGAGCCTCGCGACCGCCATAAGGGCTGTGGAGGAGAAACAGGTCGATATAACCGAGCCCATTAACTCCGACGGACTGCTTTATGGACCGGCGGACATTCTGGTAAGACGTGCTATTACTAGCTAGCTTCGAAGTATAAAATATATCCAAGCGCGTGAGGTTGCTCCCACCAGGGCCATCAAGGTATTCTCGGATAGCCTGTCCGGCGTCCCTTTCGTTGCGATACATCTGAGCGCAGTCAAAGCCCCGATAACCTGCTTCTAGCGCCCATTTCACGGCTCTCTTGGTTTCCTGGCCGTTCATCATGTATAGGCCAAGCTGGATCTGCGGCATGAGCTTGCCGTTCGACAGCTGACCAGCCCAACGTCAGCTGAGTGAGATAGGGCTTTTTTGGCGGATGCATTTTTAACAAAGATGATACATCACTTACCCTGACTTTACTGGCGAGAGAAAAGTTGCTTGACGACATGATATGCCCTGCGTTGTTAGGTGTCTTGAGGTGTTTGAAGGAATACTAGTTATACTATTAGTTCTGAGCTTATATCGCACTTATAATATAGGTATAGTATATAGCATATAATGTATAAAATATGATATTTTAAAGTTATGGTTTTGGATTATTAAAGTCAATCTAGCAGCCAGCATTAGTTCCCTTGTCTTATCGACTTCGACGTCACACCTGCCGTAGTTTAATTTACGCCGACGAGCGGCCCCGCCCGGAGGACAGCGAGTGGCAGGTACGCCCGCATGCTCATTCGATATGGTTGTAAGTATAGTATATTAGTACCTAGGTTAGGTAACCACCTACCTACATAGTATTTTGGCATCGCTATTATCGCTAGCGAATATTTCTGTCAAAAATATTATGTATAGTATCTAACATAAAGATCAAGATGCAAGATACTATCTTTTTTTTGTCCTGTTGTCACCAATCGATGGTTAATACTATTTTACATGTAGTATTTCAAGTTTTCAAGGTTTCGTCGGTCATATCTTTTCCCCAATTAAGATATGAGAGAAATGCGCAGTCTTTCCTACGGAGCATCTCTCCTTTATGAGTAAGCATATCTACGGTGATGATGTGATACTACCTACTTAATGCTTCTTTCATTCTCGTAATCGGATTATGTTGCAACGACAGCGAATAGGTAAACCCGTCGAAGGCTATATGCTGTGGTCTGCGAGTATCCGCCGTGCCTAACATGGTCTCTGATAGAGCCCACATAAGTCGACGCCGCTACATTTTATTACTTATACGTAAAGAATGGGCTACTTAGGTAGGTATTTATATATTACTTATCATTAAGTACCTAATTTGCTTAAAAACGAGTGTGTAGAAAAATCAGTTGATAGCTCTGCTGGCCTGCTGCCCAATTTGAATAGTTACCTAGATGGGTTTCCAGGTGCTAGCGGGTAAGATGCCGTATTAATGGTGTGAGGGTGCTTCCATAGCGACTACCGGTCACGGGATGATTCCTATAGGTCGCATCTTAGAGCCATCTCCGCTACTCGGCTTAACCGTTACGGCCAACAATATTGCGCAACACAGCGGTAGAGAACTTATGTATGGTAGTACTAACTATAACTAGTATAAGATACAATCCTAAGAAAAAGATACCTACAAAGAGGAGTCTGTCAAGTGGATAAGTACGTGTAATACTGTAAAATGCAAGACACGACATATCATGACATGACGTGACATGGATGAGGAGAAGAGTCTTGGTTTAACAACCGAGCTCTGGTGAATATCTGAATGATTCACTATCGTTCTGTTTAGTTCGTCTCAACCTTGCGGAGATCAAGAATCAAAATAGTAACAGATGAGTTCCCCAGATAATACCTACCTAGGTACCTACCTAGGTAGGTATGTACCTATAATTCTTATCTCCATGTAGGTAAGTACATGGTAGGTAACCTTGTGTATTCAGGTAAGTACCTGAGGTAGGTACATAAGGTTAGGTAGGCGTGGAGGATTGATCTTATGTGGCTGTTTGGCTGTTAAGCTTTTTGATAGGTTCTACCAAGCGTGGCTAGTGTTGAAAAACTGGAGCTCTTAGCTTAGGTGCCTGTAATGGCCAAGGTTACAGAAGTACAATACAATAGGTACCTGACCTCTGTGCTGTGCTGTTGAATGGACCTTAGGTAAGGTCTAAAGTCCAAATCACGCCAAGACGCATTCAGGCAAGAACGCACTGGCAACACACTGGCAACACACTGGTCGCTGTTGTTCTGTCCGTCATCCGTACCCGCCTTTGCCTTGCCTTGCCTCGCCTCGACGATTTCCTTTACGCATGAACTCATTCCACCTCTTGCCATTCTTTGTACCAACGAACCTTTTTTTTTTCTTGCTACGCATCGCGTCTCCGCCATTCCCTTTACGCCCTATACAATTACAAACAATCAACTTCACCGTCGCTTTGCGCATACATCCCAAAATACGCATTAACTCGAGTACCATTCATTTTCTAGAGGGAACAAAAGAGGCATTATTACCATTCCTCGTATCCCTCAACCTACGTGGTTTTTTGGTTTTTTTTAACGAACAGAAAACCCCCATGCGAATAAGACAACAATACTAGGAAACTCAGACAATATCAGAAAGAGATAACCCCCATTTCCTCTCGACGACATAAATCTACACATGCCTCAGAGCATCGTCGCATCTATATCTCCCGTTTGTTTTCCGATCGACACCGTAGAGGCCCTGGTAAACCCAACTCCAGTCTCGCGCCGCGCCGGCGGAAGGGGGTTCGAGGCATATGATGCCTGGTGTCGTCATGATGGAGAACGGCGTTCGGGCGTCGCTACCCACAAATCATGACAGAGACCACGGTCAATTTGTAAACGGCAACGGGAACCACACACCTCAATCCGCTCTTGACCGACACAATGGCATTCCTACCGGGGCCGGAGCTGGAACTAATAACGGGGCAAGCTCCATGGCGAACGGGAAGGAACACGGCGATGCCACGAATGCAGCGCAGATACAACGAATTAACACTAACCCGTCGCGTATGAACGATCTACCAGACGAAATAAAACACATCACCGATGGATTCATTCCCTTGAGCGTGTTGCTGTCGCGCCTTGCGCAGAAAACTCACAACCAGCTAGCAGACGAGATTGTTGCTTTGGCCAAAATGCCAGCACCAGCATCTGCTATTAACGGCAATTCTTCACATATTTCCTCCACAGCAGACGATACTTCACCCGAAAATCTCAGTAAGAAGACCAGGCTTCTAAATTTTATACAGGATAAGCACGCCGAATGGGTTAAAGCGACGGTAATTGCAAGATGGAGCAGGAACGCATCATCTGTTAGCAGTCTGATCGACTTGCACTCTCTCATCAGGATGGAGCAAAAGAGGTACTTTGATATCATAGCTATTCTGGCAGATCATCGATGGTCCCTAGCCTTTGCGCGACTCCCAAACCCCGACTTACGAACTGCCCTCCACGTACTCTCCACTGGAACGGCTACCTGGATGCCGGATCTTGGCTATATTAACCCTCCTCCTGTGACCCCAAAAGAACAGCTGCAATGGATTGAAAATCTAAACACGCTACTTTCGATTCGACTCAACCTAGAAGACTACGATAATATCCCCTACCACTTCCGAAACTACACTATCGAATCTGGACGTGTTACTTTCAAAGTCCCTGGCGAGTTTGAGGTCGATCTCACAATAGCTGACGAGGACTTCGAGAAGCAGTTCTGGTTTATTGATTTCCGATTCGACTTTTCCCCGGCCCCTGATGAGCTATCCGACTCACTTAGGATGTATTTGGAAGGCAAGGTTAACGAGGTGCTGGAAAAAGAAGGCCTTAAGGGATGTTATAAATTCCTCCACGAGTTAGTGCTAACTCACAAGATTACCGAATATGTGCGCCAGTCTTTCGAACTGAATAGGGGTCGCTGGGTGGATACCCTCAAGATCGAGCGGCTTAACCGTGCTATGGCTATTCAATACTGGGTCGGCCGCTACCCACCGGAAGGTCCCAAGAGCTGGATTATTCTAGGCGTCAACACCGGCAAGAAAGCAGATGCACCCGAGGACCCTAAATCGACGAGTTATCTTACCTTGCGTTGGTTTAAGGATAATAAGGAGGTGAAAGATGCCGAAATTCCGCTTGATGATGCGATTATTTCAACGGAGGGTCTTTTGAACCGTGTCGTCGGAAGGCATATCGAATATATCCTTGGGTCGATCCATGCCAAATTAAAACCGAATGGACGGTTCGTCAAGCGGGAAGCCGGCCTCGCCCTAAGCATACAAAAGGACGACCCCGCGCAATCATCACTCATGATGCAGATAGGCTATGAACGTTATCTGACCGTTAGAATCAGCCCCATCACCGGACTGTTTTCAATAAAGCCGCAGTCGAATATAGCTTTGAAGGGGGAGTACAGATTAAACTTCCAATCAAAAGATCCTACTCAAGAGGGGGTTGCTTGTCTAGAGGGTATGAGATGTCACTTCGTCGTGGAAGAAATCATTCGACGTGGAAAGAGCACAGGCTGGTTCGTATGCAAAGCCCCTGTGAAAGCAGATGCTGTTAAAGAAACATTGAAATCACGAGACATCGGTCAACTTGTATGGCTCAAGCGACGCGGCTGGACAGATCAATGGTACATGATGGTAAATTTGAGCTTGAGCGGGGATACATGGTGTTTAATGGGAATGTAAGTTTTGATGCTCGACCCTCTCCAAGCCTACAACTAATGATATATCGCACAGCCAAAACTCCCCTACCGGAGACCCGCGAATTTCATCATTCACCAAATTACCGCTCAGTTCTTACATGCCAAACTTTAAAGACAAGTTCTTCTCCGACTTGACCATATTTACTGCTGCTATAATTACTCATATAACAGACATAAGAGCCCTCCATCAACGACGTGTCAAGTATTGCATGATCGCTGGAGTTAACTACGCGCTTCCTTCGAGCTTAAAGGTTCCAGCGATCTTTTTGAGACTTACGGATATATTGAAACCACCCCAATCGAGTGAACCGGATCGGCGGGTCGCATCGTGGGCTCACGATTATGTGCAGATTCTATTCAGAGGCGCAAGTACCCCGTATAGTAAACCGCAAATCTCAAACAGCGATAATGGAAAGGAGGTCCTACCAATGCAAAATGAGCCGTTGCATACATTCCTAGAAGCTCGGATTAAAGTTTCTGAGCCTGGAAGGTTCGGCCTCCTTAAGGGGCACGTCGAACGGGACGTAGCATTCAATAGACGATTAGGGGTATTCGCCCTTCGTCTAGAAGAAAAGATTGGATGTGCAATACTCGACACACTCGCACAGCGCCTGCAGGCCATTGATAGGTTAGCTGATTGCATCAACGCGATACGCCGAAGCGACAGGGACATCATCTGCGAAGATATTACACTTACAAAGATCGTGGTTAGTTATACCGACCGAAAGAAACCCAGGCCCGGCACGACAGCGCAGGCACCTAGCCATCGTTGGAGAGCGACGTTAGAATTGGGCCCGAACGGAACTAGACTACTTCTCGATAAAGGTAACCCGCAGCTACGGGCTTTGGACCTTTTCCGACATCTCGTCAATTCGGATCTTCGGTCCGAGAAGCTACCATTCTTCTTATCGAGCACGCTACCGATTCATCGGGCTCTAGATTCAGTCGAAGATGCTTGGGCTACCATTGAGATGAATAATCAAGGTCGAGTCGAGGTTTTTGTAGCACATCTAGATTGGTTCGATATACGCTATTGGCTCCCCCCGAGCAGGACGTCACACGGTCCACGCCGCTTGACATTACAGATTCAACTGAAAGAACGTCGCGGCGGCGTCGAATGGGTAGCAGAGCGCAAGGAACCCGGTAGTATAGATCAACCCGACGACGAGTTTAAGCAGGTGCTCGACAGGGTTTGGAATGCGGATAACAAAGGGTGGCATTCATTACAAACCGCAGCTTCCTGCCAGACGGACCACCGAATAGGAGATTTAATCAAAGCTATCGACGAGAGCATCAGACGGTTGTTAATGCGCTCGCCGACATTATTGAAACAGAACCAACCCAAGGGCCAGGTATCGGCCAGGAACCAGACGCAGGCCATGTATCATAAGGCAATGGCGGCCGGTAAGGTTCGAATGCAGTCGGACCCAGTCGTGATATTAGACGACTAGGTGGTGAAAGAGGAATTGAATAAGTGATGGCGTAGGGAGCGAGCAGGTATACGACCAAAAAAAAGCGATAGAGACTGCGATGTGAATCGGGGATGCCGGCCATACTTGAGATACCCTTAGGAAACAGAGGCACGAGACAGCAGGAGAGAGCTAATCTCCAGATGCCTCAGCGTCACAATGAAACTATTAGTAATGATTATTCTCCGGGCGTTGCTTTACTAAGTGGTGACGTGATGCTGTTGATGTGTGTATATGCGTTATGGATTCCTAGCTACCTTTAGGGGAGAGAGTTCGTTAGGATGGTATCATAGCACCCAAGGTAGATAGTAGCAATACATACGAGTTGATACCCATTTAGTTAACGGATAGTTAACGAACCCGGGAGGTTGGTAACCGAGACTAGTAATAAAAAGAACTTATCCGTCTAGTCGACGCAAGACTACCTCTTTTCGGATTGAAACCTGAGCCGAGTTTTGATAGTAGCGGTTTCGCGGCAACGGACCGTGCTGTTAGGGGGGGACCTGAGGTACTTTACTAACCGTTAGATTTCTTGCCGCCTTATCGGATCCTGTTTATTGAGTATCTTCAGCCACGGGCTACCTATTGGTATTTCTGAATAGCTCCTCGAGAAGCTCACGAAGGGATCACGTGAGACCTAACAGTTCATTCCACGAAGAACACCACCAAGATCATAGAATATAGATAATCCTTCGGTCGTATCCAGATATGCCATACCCTTTTCACCATTTTCAGTAAAAGCATTCACGAAAATCCCTTTTTTTTTCGGGAGCATATAGGGGTTGGGAGTCAAATAGCATTGCTCTAGTCCATAAGGCGAGCCATATTGCATCTAAACCCAAGTTGACGAGATTCCTAAGTCGGAGAGCGACCGCGCGTTAGGGGTGAACTTGACTATTCATACCTGGTTTTAACCCAACTTTAATAGAACCTACCATAAGCCGGAAATAGACTCCTTGGGGAGATATCTCAACCCATTGTAACCCAACTTAAAGGGGTCGAGGATGCATCCGAGATTCGGTCCCATCCGTCTCTGAGGACATTTGCCCTAGACTTGGACTCTGCATGGAGTACCCAACAGCCAACGACCGATTCTTATGAGCCCTTCCAAGTTTACCCTGCTCCTGTCATCCCCGACGTTGATAGTGCTCGACATTCGCACCAAGACTTTGTTGGCGTCGGCGTCGAAATAGCCTTGAACGATCCGGATGTTTTTACCAGAGGTCGATACAACAGTGACCTTGAGTTGGATGAGTAAAATGGAAAAAAAAGAAAGAAAGAAAGAAAAAGAAAAAGAAAAAGGCGAAGGCGGGATCTAGAGACTCACAGGGGCTATCTTATGATCGAGGCACTTTTTATCCAGCAATCTGTCCCTATCCAGCCACAAAATGCTCCAAAGCTCGCTGAGAAGTAGCTCCCCGTCCTAGAGGGGTGCTTCGCTTGAGAGGTAGCATATGATATCCGGCATAGAATTACCGGCGGCGCGTACGTTAAAACTGACTTGCCACGCGATGCTGGCATTTCCATCGTTGGATCCTCGACACGCGGTGATCGCGTTATACCTAGGTAGATCCCACGTCAGTTTTACGAAGGCATTTCATTTACCGCAGTTCATCGGGTACGGATACGATTCTTCGAATACGACTTACTCGCCGAAGCTCCAGATGCGCTTGTCTCGGGCCGAGTCCAGCAGGTTGTCGTAAAACCCCTCCAGTTTATTCTTGGTATGCCAATGGCCCAGGTTGAATTGGTTGAGAGCTATAAAGTCCTTGTCTTCGATGAGCTTGTTCTCTTGGGAGATGGTATTCATCTCGTCGAATGACTTCAGCTCGAGAACCTTGAGGCCTTCGTCTTGAGGTATTCCAGTGTCGATGTTAATCTTGGTGCACTGAACACGAAGCCTAGCGAGAGTAGTCAAATCGAGATATCCATTGCAGGCGGGGATTTCTCTGCGAAGCTTCTTCATACACTCTTCGTAAAAAGCCACTGTTGGGTGGGCAGGCTCGGGGTCCTCAGCTTGGTGCAAAGTAGACATCTTGATAGATGGGATCGCAAGAGGTGTGTGTGTGATGAGCTTTGCGCCAGAGACAAATTTTGGCAAAAGGGGTGGGAAGAAAATATGAGAAAATGGAAAAGAAACCATAGGAAGACGGAAAAGAATTACAAGAATAATAATAGTATGTGACTAGAGAGGTATGGCTATTTACCTACTTACCTGTCGCCAGCACATGTGTTGCAGGGATCCACGCCTAACAATTAGCACAGTACTAAAGAGGGAAAAAAAAAGTGATTCACTGATGGACTGATTGGTCACAGTGATTTTTTTTTTTTTTTAATCCAGGACAACTAAGGTCGATAGTAGGAAAGTACCAGTCCCAGATCTCTCTTAACACGTCCGGCAGACATCGTTACTACGCACCGGGGCCAGTGACTTCAAGACGGTTGATTCCAAGAGTAGCCCCTACAGGAGGCTCATTTCCACCCCATTCTCCTATTCAGATATATCATATAGCATCTGCGAAGGCCTTGCTCTATTTCCCTCTCTCCCTACCCCCCTTTTCCCTGTTAGCTCCCGATTCCCTCAGCTTCCAAAAATAATTCTCTGCTAACGTGGTGCCGCATGATGGGTGTAAGATAGGAAAGAGTACAACAAGAATACAAACGTGACGACGAGAGATAAGTTACACGGTTTCGTAATTTTACCTTTGTCATTCAGGATTCAGAGGACGGCGAAACAGTCAGCGGCAAGCTAACACCTATGCCATGGTATAAGAGGCTAACCAAAAGAAAAGAGAGGCTTCATTCTTCCTTCGCTCTCGTTCTCGTCGCCGGATTATGTGTAGTAACTTGCACAGACAGCCCGATAGACTTTGTCGAGTGCCTAAGTTATCATTACTCCTCCAAAGAAGGCGTTGGGAGCGCAGTTCTCTTCCACCCGGGATGACGAACAAACTGTTACGAGGCGGATCAAGAAGCGGAGGAACTCTATCTGCTATGGAACTATGAGACTCCTACGTGTATAACACAGGACTTTTTATAGGTAGGTATATACAAGACGACTAGAAACCTGACACAAATCATGCAGATAATATGTGATGAGTGAGCGGATATAACGTCGAGAGACCAGATGAGTCCCTTGAGCTTGAGCCCCGAGCCCCTATCCAAACACCACCCGACCCCGAGAGTTAACTGTCTGCATTGGTTCGGATCCCGCGCAAGGAGATAGGCGGTGACTCGATAACGGTATGCAAAAAACTAAGCTAAGGATCCAGAATGAATATCCTTCCAAGTGGACACGCTCCCCAAGTTACGGGGCAAGAGTTGACAGTCTTGATATCCTCACCTTGGACCAATCTATGTACCTAGCATATAGTAAATACCTACATGACTTGCCCACCACGTCGCCCACCACATCGCCCGCTGTATCTAGCTAAACAGCCCCTAGGGAAAGCTGAAAGTAAGATAAATTACCTAAGGTTACCTAGGTTAGGCGTTCGAAAGAGACATGATTAGACGGCATTATGCATATACAATACCGAGTTTGATGCTAGGTATTATTGGAAATTTGGAATTGCTGCTGCGCAAAAGGATAACTGCTTTTATGCAAAGTGGCTGTGCTTATGCTAGCCCAAGCCCGCCAAGCCACGTTCGGGTCGTGGCTCCGGCCTAAAAGCGGCGGACGGCTCGGGTTCGTACCTCCTACGCGCCTCTCGATCGAGCACGACAACCATACGACAGGACCCCTTTAGCCGCTTATGGTTTATGATGTCAGGGTATATACCGGGACCCTGTTTGGCTAAGGATGGGTTTTAGGTGGGATAAGGTAATAATTGCATGGCATGGCTTGGTAAATGTTAGCTGTAGGAGGTCAAGAATTTATTCGGTCGAGTGCCGATGTTTGGATGTTTTGCCTTCGAAATAATCGACAAGATATAATATACATTTGCACATTGCATGCAGACACACAGATTCAAATACCTACGCGCTACGGGATAGGCCAATACAGAGAGATTAGTAGATCTAGGGAAATAATGTCGTGTAAGTTCCATGTCATACATACCTACATAACAACTTCTATCTTCCAATTTGCTCCTCGCATTTCCTGTTCTTGTTCCTGGTTTTTTGGGGGGGGTTTTTTTTTGCTCCTATTTCCGTCCCCCTCCCCCACAGCACCATCTCTCGTGAGATTATCGCAATCGCATCTTTAGCACCGCATTAGTGCTTGTTGTATTCACCATTATTATACTCTCGTAGACGGGTAGCAGTAGATAGTATACACATACATCTATACGTTACCTGGTTACCTAGATAGATAGATGGATAGATACATAGATAGATATGCCATATAAGAGAAAAAAAGAAAAAGAAAAGAAAAAGACAACTAACAACCAAACCCAGTCTTCACAGGAACGACCAAGCTGGTCAACACCTCGCCGATCCCCTCCTCGGGCCCCAACCGCATAACCAAAGCCGCCGCCGTCGAGCTGCTGCACGACCACGCCTTCTTCCTCAAGATCGAGCCGCACTACGTCTCCCACCGGCCGCTACCCCCCACCGAATCCAGCGCCGACGCCGCCGCCGCCAAGGCCGCGTACCAGCTGCCGCGGGACCTGGAGCCGCTGGGCGACCCGGCGGTCAAGCTGTACGAGGTGGTGGACCACGTGCCGAACCCGGTGTGGAGCTCGAGCGTCGTGAGCAACGAGGAGTTTGTCGATTTCAAAGACGGGCTGTGGGTGCGGATTCGGAGTCCGCTGGCGGTGGTTATGGAGACTAGGTGGACGATACGGGAGCGGAAAGGGGAAGGGGAGGGGGAGGGGGAGGGAGGAGAGAAGGCGGGGTTGGAGTTGGTGGAGGATGTTACGATCAGTTGTTCCAAGCTTTTGCTGAGTATCGTCAAGGGACAGGTGGATAATAACTGGAGGGAGATACATAGGAAGATTGCTGAGAGGCTAGTGGACGACGCGAAGAAGGCGGAGGGGAGTACGGAGGGAGAAGTAGGGGAAGCGAAGGAGTAAGAGATAGACAGTGGGTAAGAGTATATACATACACCTTGATCACTACGTCGGGATGACGAGTGCGTAAACAAACGAGAATGGGTTTAGAGGATGGGTTTATATAGGATACGATGAACATATGCCAGCAATCAACACGACCCTACGAGGTCAAATATGCCATCTGATACACATATTCCACCCACTTCAGTACCATAACTACCCAATTCTGTGCGAAAGACTCTCTAAGAGTACAATAAAACGCGCATCAATGCCTCTCTCGGGCCTTAACCTCGCCCCCAACTATCTCAGGAAAATAAAGCCAAAAACCAATAAGCAATGAAAAGCAAAAAGAAACCGAAAAGATAAAAATAACTAGCGAGGAAAAAAAAAAAAAAAAAAAAAAGTAGATTGCCAGCTGCAGGGTTCGAACCTGCGCATCTCTCGATAATGGTGTTCAAGATCGACATCATATGACATGACTTAAAACCACCGCCTTAGACCACTATTTGGGGAATTGTTAGTGCGTGATTTTTTTTTTCTTTCCGACAAGTTTTGGTAAAAACATACCTCGGCCAAACTGGCTTGTCGCAGTTGAAAGCTTCGCGCTGTTATTGCGCCTTATGAGTATGTTGTCGCGCTAAGCCAATCAGCGGTACTCTTTTAGGGTGGGGGACCTAATTGGTGGGGGGGGGTACTTAGGTACCTAGATGCGATGTGATGGGACCCCTTTTTCGATGATGGTGCTCTTCGACATATGTCTAGGTTAGACGCCGACACTAGACAATCGGCAATATATGCGCGCCTATCTCGTCTGCTAGATCTATTAAATTTTAAATTGACAGGTAGATATCTTGCATCTACCATATGTCCGTACGAATCAAGTATTGGCCTCGGATGTTATGTAGACTCGACGCAGGTATCACACAGGATACTCTGTCGATCCATGCATAGCAATGTGCGTTTATGCTTTTCGATCGAGAATAACCGGGTTCTCATATCGTCAAGTGACGCTGTTATGAGTGCCAAGGGTTTTGTATCCTGCATCCTATTATCTACCTAGGTATAACCCAAGTCGCCACAATTGAGGAGGTATAGAGTTACAATAGACGCTGGCTGTGTTTCATGGTTACCATTAGTTACCTCGACTTTAATGGATGGTGTATTGGTGCCCGGATTTTGTTGGGATTCGTGGCTCAGTCACGAGTAGAGTCACGATAACAACCTTCGGGGGGGGGGGGGTGGGAGGAGAATAACTATGTAGATGTTACCGAGGTAGATCGAAGGCTAGATGTACAGAGTTTGGTATAGTTCAGAATCTTTACTATTCAATATAGGTTCCTACTTCGTGCCTTTGGCCTGGTGTAATTTAGTGTTTTATGCTACGTGATATAATATGCATTTGAATTCTAAATAGATATATGCCGTTAAGATGAGCCAATAAAAGAATATTGTAGTTTTAATATATTCAGTGTTGTTCGGAAGGTTCTCGTCTTTGACTCTATAGTGAATACTTACCTTATATTTAACATTTCGACAAAATTCTGATAATTGACGGTGTATGAATGTATGTCTAGATATTCCAACCCGAGTGGGCAGCAATTCTCAACCGATATTCTTTATCTATTCGTACCTTTTTACCCAACCTTCAGTAGGTAAGGTATACTCTACTCGCTAATCAAATATAAGTTATGGTCATTCGTGTCTCCATATGAACCATGTGCTTTTTACGGACTTTATATTGACCAATATATAACGATTTGCCGTTGATACTAGCTTCTGCTTATGGATTATTGGAACTATAAGAATGTAGCTCGCTGCTCACGTTTTCTACCTTTCTTATATCTGCTTCGTTAACTGCTGATAAATGAATTTATATTGAAATGATGGAAACTGCCAGGGTTCTAGCCTGTGCTACATATAGAACAAAGGATTTGTTCTATATATAGTCGCCCTTAGCCATAGTTGTAGATAGGTTCCTCGCGGAACAACGAAGTTGTTTCCTTGCTTCTTGGTCCGCCTTGTGACAACCCGAATCCTTTCGTTTAAGGAATACTCGTAGCCCCTATTACGACGGAATATGACTTTACTGTCTAAAACATAATGTGCTATGAAGTGAGATCATCATATTTGAAGAGCTAAGACTACCAAAATCCGGGGAGAGGTTTATAAGTATCGGACAGGGGTAACGCTTTCAGGGGATATGGCCAACTGTGGATGGTTTTACTAAGATCGCTGAGGCTAAACACTTAGTTATTCGCACAGGAGAGGGATACCCGCACATTACAAGGAAATATGCATTGTAGGCTCGAGGGTCGAGTTGTTAGGAGTATAGTCTTAGTAAGGAAAGTGATTTTGTATGTATCAAAAGGAATAAGTTCCTAGAGAAGGGGGCCAGGTGTAGAATCACTAAATCTCGGTGCGATGTTCTAACACAAAAAAAAAAAAATGCCAGCACGTTCAATCCCATCAAATTATTCGCCAACGAAGAAGCCTTGCTTTGACTCCGATTCATCTAACCGCCACAACCGCGCTTATGGCGACGAAAAAGCAAAAGCGGCCGCGGGTGCCGTCCGAATTATCGTCAAAATCGAACGATGTTTTGAGATAGAGTTGCGACAAGCTTACAGATCTCGCCGGTTTCAGGGGTCATAACCGGTTTTCTGCAGGCGCAAAAGGGGAGATCAGACGAAGATTCGCAGCAAGCCTCTTTCACGGGTTTACTACGCTATATGCACGGCAAGTTTTAACGTCACCGAACCCCAATTACTTGGACCTACATACCTAGAAAATCCATGTAGGGCTGTGCTGCGCAGGTCCTGTGGCGGAAGGAAGCCGGTATCAGGGTTTCTGCATGCCGGGACTGATCAAGGCGGGCTTGCATATGCGAGACACTGGGCGGAAGAAGCACGACGATAGGTCTCGGATCAGCTGTGAAGTCAAACTAGGGTCATTAGATCACCTCAAATAAGTACGGAAATCTATGATATTCTGTTTGCCGTCGTTCTGAGCGAAGAAGATACAGCATGGGGATTGATGAGGTTTACGATCGGAGTTACTCCCTCGGAAAAGAAAGAGCCATGGTCAATCTTGATGGCTTACTTCGCAGGAGTTTAAATAAGACTTTTTACACGCCGTGGAAACGTGAATTGGATGTCAAAATCAGCAATATAGCTAGAGGGGTCTGTGTGTCGTAGGCTTGGAAGGCTACGGCGGAAAGCTTGGCGAGACTGCGGCAGCGGTTCGAAACCGTAGTGCCGGTGCTGCTCTTATCCGAGAAAGGACTGGCGACGCTTCAGGTATCGACTTCCGGCTCGGTTGATTTCGTAAGAAATATCGAAGCCCTTTTAGGACTACGGAATGATAAATATGTAAATAGAAATCACTTCGCAAAACTATGTTTCGGAATCGTCCACGCTATGATTTACAAAGCCTCGCTCTGTCAAAGCGGTCAGGTACTAGCGGTCTAATATCCGTTTCGGAGCGGTTCGCGTGGAAATATTGCATATAAATATTCCGACGCTCCACTTGCGATGGCAGAACGGGGAATACAGTAAAACCCTGCCATAACGAATCTACTTTATAGCAAATCCTCGTGTTAGTGAATTAATTTTGCGATTTTTGGGTTTTTGTATATAAAATAACGAATTTTTTTGTATAATGAAATTTGTTAATCTTGATGATTAGTCACCACTTAATTCGTTGTATGTAATAGGGGGTATTTCAAAATTTTTGGGTGGTTGGGTTGAATTTTAAGGAATTCCAAGTGGTTAGATTAAATAAGCTAACCTGATCGGGTTAATATGAGGCTTATGATACGAAAAATCGTACGAATTTTGATGTTTTACTAGTCAAATTTGGTACAGGCTTATACGATCTAGTGTAGGATAAGGGCGACGATGAGGTTGACGATACTACTTAAAATGTTGAAATTGAAGGAATTTTATTGAATGAAGCTTTATTAACATGTTTAAATGGTGCGAATAGCATCACTAAATTGATTTAGACTTTATAAAGGCTTTGAATAAAAAGGCGAAAATAACTTATTAATTTCGTAAAGTTAAAGAATAAGTTTTGAAAATTAGGCAAATGACGATAAGTATGTATTATGTATAAAGAAATAAGTAGATTTTATTAGTAAATATAAGTATTTATACAAGTATTCAGTCCTAAGAGGGGTAAACCTGGTTTATAACGAATCCCCGCTATAGTGAATCCAATTCCATGCTCGAGTTAATTCGTTATGGCAGGGTTTTACTGTAGTACTATCTTAAAGTGGTCTTGCGCCGGTATTATGAAAATCCAGAGACCGGCTGAACGCTAGAGCTGCAAACTTTACGTCGGGTAGCAGTAGCGTAGATAGTGTACCTAGGTAATCTTACATGAAGCGAGATCCATATTCTACGACGATAATGTCGTTTGCTAGCGGCGCCGTATGGCCGATTGTATAATAGGAACAGATCGTCGTTTGCTTTTGACTAACTCGTTTTCGTGTTGTCATGTAACAACGGGAACTGAAGAGTTTACATGCGAGATAACGGGTAAAGAATGCGATCTTTCTGCTTGACGATCCTTCTGTAAGGAGACTCTGCTGTGAAGCTGGACTCTTGGCATATCCTGGCGAGTTGCTTTGGAGTCATGTTTATAATGTAACCGCAGCGATGGGAGCAAACACACGGCAGTAGCCACCATCGCGTCGATTACCATGGACAGGGTGAAATAAGGCTTAGACTAGGATATTATCGTGATAGGAGTGGGAATCGTAGGACGTGCGCGATCTGTACTCTAGATGAGGCCATCACGACGTAGCCAAGAACGAAATATTCCACCCCGCACATCTTTTCGAGCGAAATTCACTAATAACCCCTCGTCTACATTGCGTATTTCCAAGTCTCATGAAGCCTAAATCATGCCGACTGTGCAGAAGACGACGCGGGTGTTGAGTATTTGAACCATTAGGGGGGTCTCCCGTTGACATGGCGAACGGACCACGCGAGAAATTTCCCTGTCGTTCTTGGATGCCGGGCGCGCAGCACGCAGTAGTAGGAGGTAGGGTAGTCTAGACTAGTCAGTACGACGTAATTAATAATATATGCATTGTAAGTTGCATCGCAGCCACAAGCGTTGTTTGTCGACAAAATGTTCCTGCAGTAACGTATCACTGCAGTGCGAGTTTGGACATATCCTCTTCCCGTTCCTAACGTTAAGGTAGGGGGGAAAGAGCTTAACGGTTAGTGTACACTGCAGATCCGTACGGTACGGATTTTCCTATCGGCTTGTGGAATCCTTCGTACGAGGACTTCAAATCGGGCTTGGATCACATAGAGGTCGGTGTATATAGGATTGATATGCCACGATGCTACGCTCTTGTTGATTTCGCAATTCCGTTGTCCGTGTGTATGTACCTAATCTAATGCAAAAGCAGATATGAGATGGAATACTTGCATATGTGTGCAAGTAGAGATCCGCCGACGCATATGGACATGACGGGTAGAATGATTGGGTTCGTTAGGTAGGTTGGAGAAAGGTAGAAAATAGAAAATAGGAGAAATCTTTGTAAAAAAATATTTGATGTACGCTAGTACCTACACTAGTACACGAGACGTAGAGGTCCATTAGGCTATTTCTATTTTCATAAGGTATTTTGGAGTATTATCTTGTTAATTTACTACAGCATTGTTACGGAATATGTACTTGATGAGTACTCGACAGGGGGGTCGAAGAAGGGCAGAAGGGGCACTTTCTCTAGCACTTTCTCTACCCTAACCTAGTTAGTAGCTTGGGCTTTTTAATGGTACCTAGCTCCTGTCCTCGTTCTCTGGGATTTTCTGCAAGGGGAAAATGGGTAAACTGGGGCACCATGAACCTTGAACCACATTGCCACGCATCTCGGCCAGTTAAACAAGGATGGAACGGACCCTAAAGTAGCGCTAATGCCACCTCTGCCATCGTTCTTGCTATCACTTTCCCATGGCTGCTCATGGCTGCAAATCTGCCCTTGCCATTGCCCTGTCTTGCCTTCCAGTCTGGCAATTTACAGGCAAGACAGGTACCTAATCTACAGGTACTAATCTATTGCATCGTAGGTATTGTACAATACGATACCTACTAACTTACAGGTAAGTAAGTAATGGCTGCCACCTGCCACCGCGCGGCCCGCCACTTCTTGCTTCAACTTTACCCTGCCCTTCTCTTTTATCGTCAGGTCCTGTTTCACACACGATGTCTTTGACACTTTTCCGCGCCACATATTCTACGAATTCCATCCCCTCTCTGCGCCGTGTCATTTCTTTCCACCGCTCGGATCTTGTCCCTTTCCACTCTGCCATTAACTTCGTCCTCTTCTCAATCCTTCTATTCTACCTAAGCTTGCTTCGGCTATCGGTCCGAGGATACAAAAAGGCATAACTAGATAGATAATCTAGAATATCTATCTATCTAATTTGTCTACCTAGTCTACAAGGAGAAATGGTTCACTAGTTTAGTGTGTTAATGTACGACACATGGCAGCAAGCGGTACTGGTAATCAGGAGTCGCCAAAGAAGAAAACATGTCGACGAAAACGGAATGGTTCGAATGCCGACTTCAACTCGAACTTGGTTGTCAAACATTTTACACTATTTGCCGGATCTTTGCGGTCTTGCTAGGAATTACGTTGTAGCACCGTGCTCTAGCCAGGTCTGCTAGGTCTGCCAGGGCCAACCTCTAGCCCTCCTAAACTCTCTAGACTCTGGCATATCTCCATAATCCCTGGCCTTTGAGGGTTCTCTTATTCCATGCCGGTTGTCGATCACTTTCCTTACACGAACCCAACCAAGCCAAGGTCCAGTCCAAGGTTCCGCTTGAGCAGCCGTACATACATAGTACATACTGTTCTGCAACCTGATGCTTTGACCTCATCAAAGTAAATTTACACATGATACCCCAGACTTAAATGGGACAGGGCACCAATATCCAACTCAATGGCTTTCGTGGGTACTCGGAAATTGTAAGATTAATATACATAGAGATGCCACCTGGATAGCTCCCTTGGATATCATCTCTATTCTTTAGTTTTGGCTGATGCCGTTCGTCCTTTTCGATTACTTGCCTACTGCTAATTATTTGCTTACCTGAAACGTTATTGTCCAAAAAAGAAAATTTACCTTCTTTTGCTTTTGACAGTTTCTGATAGCATTTGGGTCAACAGGGACATCCCCCCTTGTTTCCGGTTCTGCAGCACTTTACTTCTTCTTTTCGAGTTTATTGTTAGATATACTTTCGTACAGTACGTAAACCTGGCCTTGTTTGCTTTCGTCTGTGTCGTCATCCTAAACTCTCGGACTTCGCTTTCTCTTTCTCTTTCGAATCCTACATACTTGAAAAGTGAACTGGTCGTTTGTGTCAGATCCCCAGCCTGCGCTTATCTACTTCGTATTTTTCCAGCCGCCTCATAACGGCACGAAGGGGTCTGAAAACCAAAAGAAAAAAAAGAAAAAAAAAAGCATTTCAGTAACACGGGTTAATTTTTACCGGCATTGAAGAATATCGGCGATTCCGTAATTGGATTGAGGGTTGATTAAAAAAGCAGAAATATCCTGACTTGAATAGTTTCCGGGGATACGCCTCTTCTGGCTCGGGTAACCTGAACAACTTGAGTGTTATCGTTGTTCGTTATCGTTGTCGTCGACACGGATTTGCTCGGAGTTACAACGGTTGACGCGTCGGGAACCTTGGGGAAGTTGTATGGAAAAATAACTTAAGGACTACTCCGGTATCTTTTGAATCACAGTGTCATTTAGTCCGGAGCCTTGACCATCGACTATTGACTATCGCTTGTCATACCCGAATATCCATTATCAACCACCCGTCTTACAGGTGTCAGGCGTTCTCGATATTCACTCAGGCCCTTCGCCACTGTTGTGACCCTCCAATGAAATTATAATCGTGCTGCTTTCATTTTCGGCAACTTTTATTGTCGACTTGCGCTCGCTCTCAGCTACTGTCTTATTCTTGGCTCAACATCGGACGGTGGAAGAGGTATTATTCACCTCAGGCCCTTGCCGAACGCAAGATATCACAGTACAATCCCAATCGAGTCCGCCTCGTCAACAGGAATTATGAGTGGATTAATACCGTTGCTACTACCGTCTTCTACGGGGAATAAATCAAACATTAATCCTACAGAGACGAGTCGAAGAGCATCGTTGGTGCCGTCTTCGTCTTCGTCTCCGTCTCCGTCTCCGCCATCGTCCATAATTCACCGCCGACAACAATCTTTACCAGCTATCAAGACAGCAAAGCGAGGTTCTATTTTTCAGCCCACTGCCCTACCCATCATCCCGTTTACCCCCATAGAGTGGAGAAACGCTATAGATGAGGTTAAACGGAAGTATGTCAATCACAAGTACCGAGCATGCTCAGCGCGATGCTGCGAGATTATAGATAACATCAAAGATACATCTACCGTGGAACCTCTTCACTTAATTTATCTGCATTTTTATGCTGCATCGTCTTTTGAGCTATGCGCCAGACCACTATCATGCTCGTCCACTTACCGCACCAGATTACTTCGTGACGCTCAAATTCACTATGGCAAGGCCGATGTATTAATCCAGAGCACGGAAGAAACTATAACTCGAAAGACACGCTCTACGTCGTCATGTTCCACTACTTCAAGCCTCCACTCGCCGGGTCTTTCGCCTAGTGTGCGATCATCGGTCTCGAGCACGACATTTTCATCGCCGAGGACTTCGATGTGCTCAACAGGAGATGAGGCTGCTGTTAAGCCGAGTTCGAAACCGAAGATCAAAGCTAAGAAGAAGGTCTCTTTCTCCGGATTGACCGATCTCATCGAGTTCCAGCCTGAACCATATATCCGCCCAGATAGTCCGACTCTTGGATGGGAGGATGACATCTTTCCTCACAATACGGATGGCCCCCCCCTATTCTCAGCGGACAAGGTTAAATCGGCGCCTTTATCGAAATCCGAATCCAAAGAGCCGGAGCAACCTTCGGAAACTGAACCTAAAGTACCAGAACCTCCCGTACCTCACGATTCCCCTCCTGCGGAAGAAATGAGCATTGTGGACGACAGATTCGATCTTGACGCATTCCTACAGACGCGATCTATGAACAGGATGTGTGCACAGCTTTCCGCCTTGCGCGCACAAGTTTCCTGGCATCGTGGTGAAGTCCAGGCTTTACTTGCCGAACCCAACGATACACCCGAGACGCCCGCTCTATCGGAAGATGCCTCCCCTGCCTCCTCTCTGCCCCCCGGTGGCATGCGACTAATTCGCGCGAGCACCCTGCCTGTCGAGGTAGGATCGGATCCAGGATCGAGCCAAACATCGCCACCTTGGACAGCCCCTGGTAATCGAGACCGCTTTTGTGATTCACCAACCCCTGACAGTCCTCGAATTATCAGCCGTCCAGCATCTGCCACCTCAACGATTCGCTGTACCGACGAAGCCCTTAAACAACGTATAGAGCGCCTGCGTGCGAACGGTTGGCAGAGGAAACGTTTCGATAGCCGACGATACGAAGCCCTGCGAGAACAGGTTCTTGGTGAACTTGCATAGGATACCATTCGCACCATGAACCTCATCTGGCGACGTGCCTACCCCAAAATAAACAAGCGTCGTTAGCTTCGTACCGGCTGACTATAGTTGGCCTAAATATTAAGACCTTCACCTATGATCGTCTTGAAAGGCGAAGATCACGCTTGATTCAATTCTTGCTTTGTACATTGCACAGTATCAGTATATTTATTTCGTATGTTTCGAGTAAGAGGACGGAAGGGAAGGAATGGCGGTGGTAGGGAAATAGGAGTTAGGAGTTCAAACCGCATGCGATGAAAAAAACCGACGGCGAAGCATGGTTTTTTTTCTTTTTTTCTATTATTACTAGTCATTATACCCGGCTACAAGGCTACCCAGAGAAAGCCCGATGGGACGGCACGAACCAGCCAAACCGGAGTGGAGGAAGATGAGAGGGAGAGAGGAAGAGAGGGAGAAGAGGAGGAAGTGGTTAAGCATAGCTACGAGGGGAAACTGTCCTTGTAAAGAGTTGTAATGATGAAGTTGGCACGAGGAAATGTACTTGTATGTGTACGTGTATGTCTGTTGTTATCATCACGGAATAACGAGGCCCGTGATATCACCCTCCCTCCCTTCTGTTCCTGATAGACGGAAATGAAAAAGGGGAAAAGGGAGAAAGTTACATTTAATGATTTATGTTACTACACGTAGCTATACGTACATAAACCTAATCAAGAATTAATCTGCCACATTCTGCGTTCTAATGACTTGCGAGAGACCAAAACTAGTTGAAAGGTTGGCATTGATTAGACCAAAGGACTTCCAACTGGGTACTCCATTTTCAGAACTGCTCACTACTTCATATTCCGCCTAGTTATGACATCAAAGAAAAAGAACCGTGTTGAACACATCCGTAATGCCTTAATAAAACTAGAAGTTACCACAAGACAAACTACACGAAACGAAGAAGATAATACTCGATGACAAGTAAAGCTCAACAAGCGAGCTCTAAACTCGAAAACGCGAAACGGATATCGGGAGGAAACAAGCTAGAAAAGAACACAAGGGGGGGATTTTTGCTACTTCCCCCTTCCCCAAACGAATAGCTCAGCCTAGCCAACGACACTAACCGGCTCCCTTTCCATCTTCGTCAAACCCTGCTATGCATTGTGATGACTCTCAGTTACGAAGAAAACCCCAAAAATACGATTTTCATGCCGTCCCTGAATATCTTTCCATTCCCGATTGCCCTTCCCACAACGTGAAAGGGGGGTATCTAATATATCGCCAAGTTCCGTCTAGCGCAACTATTTTCCCCTTTCATTTGCTCAACCCTGGAAACTCTTCCGCTTTGCTTCCTTTTCTACTTCTTCCGTGATCTTTAGGGTTTGCTCTTGTTCCTTCATCTCGCGGACCTTGGCTAGGACCACTTCGCGGAAGATAGCACCCTTCATTGCACGCGTAAGCCTGCCCTTACCAGTCTCCTGTTCCGGCGATGTGGGCTTGCTTGGGCCTTGACCGGCTGGAACGACTGAGTCGTCGGCAAAGTCTGGGTGATCTGGGTCGTCTTCCTGCAGCTTGAGCGCCTCGATACGGTTTGCTAGTTTGACGAGTTCGATACCACGGCGGAGTCTTGCCTTGGCCATGTAGGCCTTGATCTCAGGAAGCAAGTTGTGGTCGGAGGCGTTCTCGCCGCTAAGCCAGGGGTGCTTTAGTGCTTCCTACAAAACTATTAATATAAACCCGTCCAAGTTAGGACTACAAGATCGCATACCTTGCTATTCCATCTGTCGTCCGGATTCGGCTGCAAGAGGTGCATAATAAAGTCCTTCGCATCATCACTAACATCTCTCCAGTAGCGCTCGTGGAAGACCACTTTTCCATTGCTGCATTCATCAATCAAATCCTGCAGGTTTTCGGAGCGGAAAGGAGAGTAGCCGCAGAGAAGAGTGTAAGTAATGACACCTAATGACCACATGTCCACGGGCTTGCCATGGCCCTTCTTCAACATGACTTCCGGCGCAGCATAGCCGAAAGAGCCCGCCATCGTGGTAAGAACTTCGTCCTTGGTATCAAGCATCTTTGCGATTCCGAAATCTGCTAAGACTAAGTCGGAGTCGGGTCTTTTGCTAAGGTAAAGAAGGTTCTCGGGCTTAAGATCTAATTGTGTACGGTTAGACTGTCGCTATTTCGCTACTAACGCTACCGCTTTTGCTACATACCTCGGTGTACTACGTTCCTGTCATGGAGGTAGTCGACGGCGTCGAGGACCTGTCTGATAGTTTGCGAAGCGTCCTTCTCCGTAAACTTGCCTTGTTCGCAGATGCGATCAAAAAGCTCACCGCCAGTGGCAAGCTCGGTGACAATGTACCATTTATCCTACGGGTAATAGAGTTAATTGGAGTCCGCTCAGTGGTTCTGATACTCGGGTTGGTAGTAAAACATACCCTTGACTCGAACCAATCCACAAAACGAACAATATGAGGGTGCTTGAGGCGCTGAAGCATATCTAACTCGTCCCAGACCATCTGCTCATTCCCTTTGACATTTTTCTTGAGGATGATCTTAATAGCAACCTTGCCATTGGGACCATCTGCTTCACGCACGATACCGTATGTGCCCGCACCAAGGGTTCGACCAAATCTGTACTTTGCTTTTCTCTCGTAACTTTCCGGTTGGCCTCGAAGGCTGCTGAACATGGCGTTGACTGGATAGGGTCGGCATAGTTAGTAAGAAGTGACTTTTAGCTTGACATTATACACTCAACGCTTCGACGAAGGGATTGAGACCAGCAACGAGCGAATCGACGAGGACATAGCCGCAACAACGTGGTTGTTTTTCCCTGGATCGAGGAGGGAGGCACATTGGATTAGGCATTGGGGGCTGAGATAGAAAGGTGAGGACGGGAGAGATAACTCACAACTCATCGCGACGTGGGGTAAATTGGATAAGGGGAAGCGATGGATGGTGAGGGGCTTCCTTAGTTAATCGTATGCGATTTTGGGTCGACAAGTTCGCGGGAATCGAAGGTTCGAATTCGAAAGGAACGATCCCCTCTCAAAGAAGGAGAAGGGGGAGGAAGAGAAAGGAGAAGTAAGGATATTAAGTAGAGGGGATCTAAGATACAGAGAGCAAGAAAATAAAAAAGCACAGGCCGTAGGGAAAAAAAGACAACGAGGCTTCAGCTAGGTACTCAGATAACGTTTCTGTAAATTGTATGCAGGTCAGAAATATGTTAGGTACCATACGAACAACCTTGTAAAGTATTGGGCTTGAAAATTGAATGAACTGCTGGGTGCCTTTGCTGGGTGCTCAGGTGCTGCGTTGCGCAGGTGGGTTGTAAGATAGCACCTGGCAGGGTCTAGGTTATGGGTTATGGGCTATGGGCTGCGGACTGCGGGTTACGGGTACGGGGATTTATCGCAAAATGCCATATAATACGCGTATACGTAACTTGTAGGTACTCGTACTCCTTACCTATAATAGGAGGTACCTAACCTAATTAATAAGTTAATAGGTAATAGTACAACAAGTTATGGGGGTGAATCTGTGCCTCTTGTAAGTGGTAGAAATGGCCCCCTCTCTAAATGGGTCGTCTAATGGACCCCTCCTTCTTGATTATTAGGGTAGGACTAAAGTAATAAGAGGGACTAAAAGGTAGGAGCAGCTCAATTTCGATCGACTCTTATAAAAATGGAGCGAGGGGCTTCCCATTTCTTCTTGCCATAAAGCTGCCGATGTTTGCCGGTTAATTTGTTATTTTTGTTAAGCAGTAAATCATTTGACGTAAAGAATGAGGTAGTTTGTGTATTTTGTGTATTTTGTGAATATCAAAAAGAATACAAGTGCAATGACGAGAGAAGGGTGATAAGATATAATTTTCTGCATGTCAGGTACAACAAAAGGTATGACATATAAATCCCATGTGTTTTGCAGGTAACCCCCCTGGTTAGGTAGGCTGAGTTTTAGAGGTAACCTTTTTGTGTTAGTCTTCCCCAAGTCTACCTTACCAACTTATCTAACAGTTGTACCGGTGTGCCGTGTTCGCCGTGTTCGCCGTGTTCTATGACCACAGGTGTTAGGGTGTTTACCTAGGTACCTACCTAGGTATGCGCTCTGCGATACCCGACGTACCTCTCTTTCTATGTGATATAATGTGATTCGTGATGAAATAGGAAAAAGCCTTGCCAGATACCTTGCCCAACAACCAAGGTGGGGTTATGAATACCGCGTATTTGTATTGCACCTATCGAGAGGCAGCTTGTGCACCTATGTATCCCGGCATCATCGCAGCCATCGCAGCCATCGTCAGCAAATCCGTATTGCCAATGATATTATGTATTATGTAACTCTCAATAGTTTTGGTCTTTTAGGGTGGCGGCTCAGCCGCAATACTGGAGCAGTCCTAGTCCAATAACTTCAATTACTTTCGATAATTCATCATCCACAGACTGAATCCAGTGGGTGGCTCGAGCACCTAATTACCTAGATAACCTGGTTCACGCCATCCTCGGAATCCGGCAGACCGGCCACGGCCAGTTCGCGCCATCAATAGCTATTGTTCAAAGCTGTCCTTGGATTGGGTTGCCTCACTAAAGGGATACACATAAGATGCATACACGTTTGTGGCTGAGCAATTCAAATCCTCCCAGAGTACGTGAATAGTTGAACCTAGTTGCCAATGCCACACTTTGAACGTAGCTTCGAGATGGAAAGGATAAAAATGTCCTCCTTTATCTGCGTATATGTTTGTTGGGATAGCAACATACCCATTTAGGTGGGTTGTAAAAGGTGAGTTGTAAGCAAATAAGAATGACAATAACGCCTAAGTACCTGATGCTATGTAGTGCAGATTGCAACAGCTGTATCACATGCGAACAATTCCATTAGTAACCCCAAGCGGCGCATCTCTAGTAACAGGCACGTAACAGGCATATGACTAAGGCATTTCAATACAATTAACTTTAGGTACCTACCTAGGTAGTTGATCATATACCTATAAGGCATAAAATGTTAGGTATGGGAAATAAATATTACGGATCGATTACAATAGGTATGTTCCACGGAGTTGCTAAGCAATATCATATTATTTGTCCCTATCTCCGAAGGTAGAAAATATAACATGGGGGGATTTCCCTTTCTGCAGGTGCACCTGCATTCTTGATGGCCGTTGTACAGTGCACATATCAGATACGGAGGTGATGGACGTGACGGGCGTGACGGACGTGACGACGGACATGATATTTCTTCCAATGCAGTGCATTGCATCTTGACGATCATCGTTGGTAACTAACCTACCTGCCATTGAACCACCAATCTTTTAGTTTAGTAGAAATAACTACCATAGTGGCAATAGGGCATATTCAACAACCATTGTAAAATTAAAACCATTGTATTTGATAAAACGTTCCGGAAATTCAAGGTCTCTAATTGGTTGAAATCTATAAATAGTGGGTCAAACCTTAAATTGAAATTTTAGGTCTAAAGTTGATCGTTGTAAATACTGAAAACCATTATATTATATAATACCGTATAAATTTTTGGAATTGTTTTATGAAATATTATGAAATTATTTTAAAAATATATAAAAAAAATTTATATTTTTTTTATATTTTTTACATTTTTATTAAAATTTTTATTATTTTATTATTAAAATTATTAAATTTTTAATAAAATAAAAAACAAATAAAAAATTTTATTTTTAGGTTTGAACTATATAATAATAAAAATCAATTCAACTTCTAGTAAATTGTAACATAATAGTAAAAGTAGCTCAACTGTATGTGACGTAATTCGTAAAAGTAAAATTCGTAAAATTAAAACTTTAAGGTCATGGATTCAAATCAAAAAAAGAAAAAAAAAAAAAAAAATAGTGTGGGTTGGGGGGGGGGGGGGGGGGGGGGGGGGGGGGGGGGGGGGGGGGGGGGGGGGGGGGGTGGGGGGGTGG
>MU623486.1:0-83529 GCA_025201765.1 Daldinia sp. FL1419 | reverse complement strand
TTTTTTTGGGCCCCCTTTTTTTTAAAAAAACAAAAACAAAAAAAATTTGCAAAAAAAAATTTTGCTTTTTTATCCTATTTTCCTTTTTTTTTTTTTTAATTTATATAAAAAAAAAAAAAAAAAAAAAAAAAAAAAAAAGATGATTCTATTGGTGATATACAAACAAAAAGCTAACAAAGTATTCTCCTAGCTGTTATACATGGGATAAAACCATGAGCGTATGTTTAGGCCGAGCCCCAGCCGTACATTACTCCGTAGAACTCCCTACTCGGGACACACTATTACACGGGCGCGATGCGGACGACGAAACATGGCCTCCAATGTCAACATATAATTCATTTGTCGACGGCCTGGTGGAACAGAAATCCCTAAGCAGTACGCGTTTTGTCGCGTACTGTGAGCTCGGCGTCATAATCGAGAATATCCTCGACACGTTATACTCGCGGCCACACGACGGAAAACAAGGCCATCTTCTGGCCTATCTTAACTCGACCCTGCAACGACTGCAGTCCTGGGCCGACCAACTACCCCCAGAGATATTCATCCGAGAAACGACTTCCACGGCAATAGTCTCCCCCCCCTTGCACATCTTACTTCTCAACCTAACATACCAAGCAGCCACAATACTCCTATGCCGACCGTATCGAACGCTACAACATATCGCCAAAGAGAGATGCACAAAAGCAGCCAAAATGACCGATACCCTCCTCATGCTGCACGTCAAACGCTTCGGGTTCCAGTACATAACCTATCTAGAAACATACACCTTATTCGTCGCCTGCACAGTCAACGTGCTCGACTTCACCGAAAACGAAGCCCTCGCCGGCGACCCAGCGTTGGCCCGAGAGGCCAACGCCAGACTCCACTTTGGGCTCGAGATTCTGCGGCAAGCGAACAGCACGCCGGCGGCAGCCCGCTGCGCGTCGACCATCTGCCAACTCTTCAACAAGCAGAAGGCCTCGATTACAAACGGGGCCAAAACTCCGGCACAAGCCACGCCGCAAATGATTGCGAGTTCTTCCCCGGGAGCCCTGGAAATCAGCCCCGCCGTGCAGCCATTCATGCCAACGCCTGAGCCTTCGGCGACAGCCGTGTCCTTTCCAGCGACGTCTCAGCCATCCCTCGCCGTGTCCGAAGGGAGTTATATCGACTCTATAGTAGCTGCCGGGATTCCGTATATGCAGGATCGGGATACGGCCCACGCATTACAGTCCCCCGTCCCGATCCAGACACCCCTTCGATGGTTGCCCGAGAACGTGCAGGATGACGGAAGCTGGATGTTAATGGCCGATGCTAATTTCAATGATGACTTTAGCTTCTCACCCATGACAGAGCTACCATGACTGCCACGCGACGAGTCTACGGATGAGGCCCATATTATTTGCGTGTAATATTTTCTATCTCGGGGTTGAAAGGGGGGGTGGGCAAGGACGGATACCTGTACTTTATATGTTCGCGATAATCTTATACCCTGATTTTCGACGAGGTTTAAAAAAAAAAAAATCTTTCATTTGACTGAAGCGAGAATACAATACCCTCTTGTAGTAAAAGCCAGGTAAAACTCATAGAGCGCAAGCGATTGACCTAGGTTAGAAAAAAAGGAAAAGAAAAGAAACCTTCAAGAATGAAACTCCTTGTTTTTTTAATAGCTTAAAGAGCTGGGTATCTCGCGAATGTATACAAATGAAAATCAAAGTCACAGAATCCCGCTACACCTATGGATGCTATTTGCCGTCGCATATCCGCCTCATAACCCGATTTGTTTGGGCGCATACCGATTTTCCTCACAATGCCGCAATCTCAAATCGCGCGATCAAATATGTCCCATGCCAAAAAAAAAAAAAAGCCCAAAAACTTTGTATAACTTGTAAAAGGACCTGAACCCTTTCCTCGTACTTTCTTTATTGATGCTCTCCCTCCCGTGATTTATTTACTTTTTAATCGACTCGAATAATGACTTTCCATCCTAAGGCACCCGCTTCTCTTATGGCGCAAGATAAACAACCCCTCTTGCGGCGGCTTATTACGGCGTTCCAGCCCCTCTCCGCACACAATGCACGGACAAGGATCTCAAGGTCGGACCCGAACTGTCTCCTACGTGTTCCGAGTTGCATCTTGGCCTCGGGACTAGGACTTGGCGGATCGACCCCGCCCACCCTGCTGCGAGACGATGCAGCTGTGCTTGGACGCCGCTCTGATTCCAGAGAAGTAGAGGTCCGTAGCGGTGGCATGTTGGTAGTATCCATACCAAACGAGGATGAGAGCGAAGACATGCGGGACAGTGAGGGCATATCTGGCGATTGTGGTGGTGCAAATCCCGTTACACAGTCAATTACCAGGAATCGGGGAAGTCTACTGGCGATAGAAGCTGACGAATGACTTCTCGAGTGGCCTTTAACTGGTATTTTGCTCAACAGGTCCTCAAGACTTGCGGAGGGGTGATTAATGAGATCCGTAAGGTGGATTGCGGTATAATGGTAAAACCGATGGAGTGGGTGACCTAAAAACATGTAAGCAAATTGTAATAACCCTAGTATAGCAATACTGACCTGTAATGTGTGCTGGGCTGGACGGTTTCCCAGTGAAATTATGACCTCCGACGTCGATTTGCTGAATGGTAGGACTAGTAGGAGATTTGAAATATTTGACATAGCTAGAGGCGACGCAAGGATGAGCCGTAACAAAGTAGACATCGTTAGAAAGAGCGAAGTTGTGGTACTCATCCCGTTCGAGCGCGTCATGAGATACCGTAAATGTCACGGAGGCAGGATAAGTACGGATTTCTCTGTCCTTTTCCTTGTTCGAATCCGAAAAAAGATGGAACCCCTTATCCGCAGTAGGTGTTGTGCTTACGCTATCAACCGGCGTATTTAAATTCAAGGACTTGAGCTCTATTCTGATATTCGACGGGGGTGGATTGGGGTATGAATTTTCGTACGGAATAATGAAGTCGGCTGGTAACACGTTCGCAGGATCGGCATCACCTAGAACATCAGACTCGCGTTCGATTGTCGTTTTCCCCCATATCCTAGCTTTTCTTCCTGTTCGCGCAAGATCGGCTGCAATGGTAAATAATTGGAACTGAGTTGAATTGGAATAAGCAAACTTACCTGGGATCGCATCTACTGCGATATTTACCCAGCCCTCATTAAGCCCACGAGGAGTCACATCACTTGAAATCCAGCCCATACACTCTGCAGAACCCTGCCCAGCAGCTAGTACACGGCCCACGATACAAGCTGTACTCCAAAAACTCTTTCCGTTGTAGGAAAATCCACCACAAAGACTAGCCAATGGCCCGAGTCTCATCAATACGTCTTCGTCAACTTCGAGTAGAGCCGACATAAGATAATGCGATAAAACTTCACCCGGTAAGATTAGGCCAGATATGTACGACTTGGAAAACCATCCGGATGCGTGTAAAGCAGCTTCGATCTTTCTCCGCCTTGTAGGTTGCTTCCGGGTATGTACTGACGATGCTTCATCAACAAAGTATGAAGACCGGCGGGAATCGAAATCATGGGCAGATGCAGTGACAGAAGTCGCTTTACTTAGCGTCATGGCTTTCTCGGACATTTTCGTGCTCGAAAATTGTATTTCTGGCCAGCGTAACTTCCGCGCGAAATGAACTAACCCGTAAACCTGTCTCTCGCAATATTTCCCTTCTATCGTGTAGACATATTCGGACTGAGAGTTGTGACGATATTGAGTATGGTCGACGTGGTGTGCCCCGTACATGTGATCATGCTTAAGATTCATCTTGCTCGTGAGGGAAGAGAGCCATCCTTTGGGTGTGGATGGTTCGAAATGGTTTGCTTGTTGCCTTTTGACTCTGATATTCTCAAGCCACGATCGAGCTAGAATCAAGGACCACCTAACAGATACATTTGCCTCCTTTTCAAATCTGTGCACCTCGGACGCCTTGAGGCCCTCGCCTACACCAAATTCATCACCTTCTGTAATGACATCCAATCGAATGAGGAGTTCACAGGCAAGAAGAATTTGGAGTAATAACCAATATCGTTCTTCGCTTCGGTCTTGCGCGTCGTTCCCCTCATTTATAGAAGCTCCGTCCAGGATCTCATCATCAAGGGGAAAGGCCCACAAAATTTGACCAAGGCGAATCCTCCATTCGACTCGGGAGAAATCAGTCCAGGCATTCGGTGCAGCAAGCACTTTTACCAAAGCATGAATCTGCACAGCTAGACCATAAGGATCCTTAGGGTCAATGACTCTGGTTGGTGGATGGAGAACCTTGGCGAATAGCTCGTTATAAAGTTCCTGGGATTTCATCCGAACGCCCCTTCGCTCTGCTTGATATCTTTCGTCGCACTTGATTAACTGCTCCATAATAGCCGTATCATCCAGATGCCGTAAACCATCCTTTGATGTTATCAACCGTTGGCGCTGTTCTACGATAACACGACCCTTAGATCCCAAGCTGTCGAAACCGTACTGTTCCTCTTGAAGGGCATCGGCGACGGACATCTCCAAAGCAGCTTGGTAACCAACGGTACCCTTCTCTAAGCCCTGCATGCTCAGCATATTTGGACGTTCCTGACATCTTGCATTAAAATGAGGCCGCTTCTTGCTAGAGGGCGATGCTACGGATAGGGGATCCCGGAGAATGATCCGGGGCCCGGCAGTAATACAACCCCAGGCATTATCCCCTATTTGAACGTGGTCCGTCAAGTCTCTAATACCCAACTCATCGTTCCAGGGGAAGGCCACGGATGGGTGCGGTGCCCCGGTGCCGTGGCCCTGGGACCGAGCAAAGAATTGCGGAGCTCCGGAGAATAGCTTCTCGATCTCGATATCGGTCAAAGCTGCCATGATGCGATTTAGTTTCAACACAGGCTTGCGAGGCCTGCCATCGACTTTATCTACAGTGCCCGGAGGAGGCGGAGATGGGAGCGGCTTGTTAGAGTTGACAGGCACGCGCGGAGATAATGGAGGTCTCTCAGAAGACGGCCGAGCACTTGAAATCTGCTGAGATGTCCAGGGCGGTGTTAGTGATAAACCCCGAAAATACGGCTTATAGGTTGAGCGTTGCGATATAGAAGATGTTGAACACGTGAGAAGTATCTAGAACTTTAGATATCAATTATAAGAAATCCAGCTGGATGGACTACTTAGTTCCATCTAACTGGTACTTTGAACAAATAAAAAACAATAAAAAGTATAGAAAATAAAAAGGTTCGAAGAAAAACAGCGCATGCAGGGTCTAGGTAGAAACATCAGCTGAGGTCATAAGACAAGCAGTTTAGGGGTCGCAGTTATTATCCAACAACTATTGCAGTTTCCCCCCTCACTGAATTGAAAATGGGCCGTAAATGGTACTATAATGTAGAATACTTTTCGCAGGGGCTTGGCAGGGGATTGACTCGTATGTCTGCATTTGTGCATTTGGCAACTGCCATCACAGCTGCACTACCAACAAATGCCCCAGAATCTTTAGCATTATTTAGCGTGCTAAAGCGACTACCAGTTGGCGGACACGTGCCTTGACAGGGATGATGTGGAGGGAAAAAGGGTAGGGGCGGTAAGGGTTGCTCTAAAAGGAAATTATTGCAGGTACAGTACCGTGGTTGTTGCTGTGTTGGCCTTTGATTTCTCCGCACAAAATGTACTGGTACTTCTTATACTTCTTTCCGTAACGGCAGCGGTAGTGGTCGTGGTGGTAGTTGCTGTTGCAGTTGTGGTCGTACTTGTCGTAGTTGCATCCGCGACGGCCGCGCTTCTGCGTATCCTTGAACCCGAACCGGAACCCGAACCTGCATCTACGCCTGAGACTTTTTCTGCATATCCACTTCGTCGTTGTAGTCTTTCACCTTTGCTCATTCCCACACCTTTTATAACACCGATACTCTTTTGCAACTTGGTTCGTATCCGCGCCTGCGAAGTCTTACGACTTTGCTCTTTCGGCCTACGCACGAACTCTCGGATCCGTGCATATTTAGATGGCCTCTTCTGCCGGTTCTCGTCGGTCGGTTCCTTAGCGTCCGTAATAAAAATCAGTGCTGAGGGTTTAAACACAGCTAACGATGGTACCCTCATGGATGAATCGTGTGCGCTTTTCCGGTTGTTTAAGTTTAAAGCGTCAAACACAAGGTCCGACTGTATATTGCGTGAATGGTGCATCTTGCTTTTGGAATCGACCCTTCGCACTGGTTATAAGTGTGCCATGAGGACGACCCGCCAAACCCTCCGGTCGAAGTTAAAATGAGGTTGGACCAAAGATATCGATCTCGAGTGATGCTAAAAACAGGTAGGTTAGTCGACTGTCGACTTGATCGTCCATGTTACGGTCTTCCCGATATGCTGGAAGACAATGATAGGCGCATCCAATGCCAGACGTAATTTTTTAAAATTGTACAATTATTGGGAGATCGGACTGGGCGGCCACACGGCCATATTAAAACCCACCGCGGTATCTAATATGCGATCTATCTTTGTATGCGCCAGGCCAGTAGTATCAATAATGCCACGAACCGCCAAGCTAACATTGAAAGTGCCGGACGTCACAACCCATGGTGGATGGATTCGAATTCGGGCTATGAGTGCTTATACCCATGCAAAAGCTGTGATGACTATGAACATGGAATATATGGAATGAGCAAGGTAATCAGCCGGTGAGCTAACTGTCCTGTACATTTTTGGGTCGTTTCAAGTCACCTTCACCACCTCCTCGTAGGCTTCGGAAGTCGAACGTACAGGGAATATTTCTTCTACCGATTTGGTAGTTTAGAATTTCACCCCCATCCCCATCCCCATCAAAATGGTTGGTACGCCTCTAGCCTCTAACACCAGCAATATCATGCGTCTTATTTCGACAAGCTGTGGACTCTTACATATGCAACAGCCGCACACCGACATTATTCCACGCTATATACCATCCACGTTCTTGCTAAGGCTCACTTGCAGTTTCAGCCATCATGCCTGACGTGGCTCGCGTGGGTGGCCATCTAGATAGATCCACTAGATCGCTCGCTTCGTGCCACCCTTGCGGTCCGCGATTCCACCTCTAGAAGAAGAGGAAGAAACACGGAACCACTCTACTAAGCCGATTGAGTTTAAACTGTCCACCTAGTATGAACCTCTATCATTTTTATGTACAGGATTAGAACGCGTTCCGTCATCATTCTCGTGAAGTGTTATTATTTACGACCCTGAAACAATGTCAGCCTTACGGTGTATTCTCACTACCTTGGAATCACTCCCGAGGCATCTGCCACCTAAATCCTGAGCAGTGCCGTACAACTTTCATACCACTTTAATTTAAACGTAGGCGGTCTTTCATCTTCAGACTTTCAACCCAATAGACCCGAACAATCTTGCTTAATCTACATGGAACACGCTGACTCAACTCAGCCGGGACGTGAAGACTACACCGACCCTTGTTTTCATAGAAAGTTCCCAGATAGATTATTCGCATACGATGGTGTAACGTTGAATCCTGAGGCACTGTTCCATACCACAACCAATGGTATGCTGGATTATATCACATAACAAGTATCCACCAGGCCAATTGTCCTGTTATAATTCGAGAGTGGACCGGAAGGCAATCGTCCTGACCTTGATGGATTCTCTATCACATCCATAGAGCGTCCAGGTATGTCATCCCACCGTAGCCCAATCCGGCTCCGACTGCATTATTCTAGAATCGCTCCAAGGATCATAAGCTACGGCGATCAGTTACAGCTGACGACGATCATAGCAATTCCCGCCTGGTCCGGGTCCAATATTTACTTGGTCCCGAATCTTGTAGCTAAAGTTGGTGATGACTCGCTGTCTCCGTGTTGAGTTGGCAACACTTTAAATAACATTGCGAATGGGCTAACGCCGGATTTGACCGCGACCAGCAAATTTACGATGCTCATTATGCTGATTATTAGCGCGGAAATTTATGGGATCCTCTGATACCTTCTCTCGTGCAGCCACGGCTGCTGTTGTATTACCAGAGAAATTCCAAATCAAGGCTGCGCGCAGTAGTTTGCGTGTCCTTGGTACGTGTCCGAGGTTCGAGTCAATATTTCGCTCAGTCGCCGATAGCTCGTGTTTATCCAGCGGTCGATTATAGTTACCGCTCGAGCCAAAGCCACGCAAAGTAATTCCCGAAACCACTCGCGAAGCCCGATAAACAGCCAAACCGTAATTTTAGCAGTCATATAAAAACGATGGCGTCACGAATATACCATCGACAAAGGTTATATGGTGTACGCGGACAGCTTTCTAACACGCGAAAGTATACTTATAATTGCTTAGGTTAGGAGTCGAGACGTGTTTCATCCATTACTGCCAACTCATGTGGCTCTTTCAGTGGTCTTCGCTATAGGATGCAAGATGAGCCCCTGTGACAGAAATCCTATTCTCGCCAATACTCATGGAAATAACTTAGGGCGAATTTCACCGAGGCTTGCGTTTTTACGCGCATCTCCGTGTTAAAGTTTCTACCGAGTAAGATACGCGGAATTCGCTTTTAAGGGTAGGTAATGTTGTTGTTGTTGTTTTCAGCATGGCTCATCGTTCATCCGCCTTTCTTCGATCGTTCATAAAACCCCGAGCCTAGGAGCACGGAACGTTACGCGTCCGGTTTCACCTGATGTCCGGTTTTGGCTTTTTTCGAAACTATCAACGCGTCTCTTGGAGGTGTAAACCAAGCGTATGAAGCCGGCAGTAGCAAAATGTATTTACTTTAGCATTTATTAAATCGCGTGTTGAAGAAAAGTAGCATACACTGGCGGCCTCAACACCAAGGCCTATCGAAATACCCGTATCGGGCGTTCCCGTACCCTAGAAGAAAAGGGCTGTCTCTTCTCTAGTTGGCCCCAACCTTTTTCATGAATCCATTCTACAGTAAATGTAGTAACAACAATGTTATCTACCCCTGTATTCCCCTTTGATGTGACTTGTCCAGCCGTCACTCCGGCCATCCAATGGCCTTTTTAAATACGAATACTAATTACCAGCGCGAGCCTAGAGGGGCGTGCCGGTCTGCCCGACAATGGATAGCTAGCCGGTCTAATAGAAGTATGAGGCTAGAGGAGGGCCCCAAAAGACACCAATGCCACATCGATTGCCGATCCACGGGCTGGAAAGACGATCATGAGAAAGAGCATTCTCGGGTTTTCGAAGATGCGTATCCGTAGAGCCATGGCGCGAAGACCCTCCTCCTATTGAACTACCGTAATACCTCCACTATATGCCAAAGGACCCTAGCAAGCTTCAAAGTTGACATTTTGGATCCTCCACTTTCTGCAGTAGTAGGTCTCGACTACTGCGGTCAGCTTGTTATCACGCAGAAACGGCTGAGAGGCGACAAGGAAGACCTATGTTGTAGAAAGGATAACCCTAAATATTACCCAAAAGCGTCACGCGGGGGGTGGTAGGTAAACCATCTATTATATGGTCAAGCTGACTTCGGGTGGTCAGCATAGGATCGAAAAAAAACCCCTTAGATCCCTATTTAGTTGAGTCTGGCACGAACAGCGTGTGTTGTTATTTAGCCGCTAAGCACGGTTGTAATCCTTGACCTTCATAGCTTTTAGCACACTCGAAATGTAAACGCACGGCTTACCAGCACAAGGTGCAATGTTACAGAAAAGCCCGGGAGCGGGCTATGTATGGCAGTATTATAACAGCATTCCAACTAATATTCCTAGAAAACCCGTTAGCCAAGGAACATCTTGTATCGCTCTCAACGTGGGGATGTATAAGTCTGGCAACCTATATCAGGTCTTAACACTCGTCCACCACCTATGTCGAAATCCGACTATATGAAACCACATGAGACAGCGCCGTACCTTTCCATTCGCAACGTACAGACTCTGAGCAAACCTAGTCACATAACGACATCCATATAGATGACAGGGTAATAGTTTTTTTATTAGAGATATCGCAATCCATCAGGATAGCCCTAAGTCACCAAATGAATCATTCCTACCTTGGCAATCTTGGGTATATGCCAACCTGAACGCCGCCCAACGCCATATGTAGTAGATCGCTTTGAAAAGCCGCCAGCTTAAATACGAACCAAAAGTATTCCTGATTTGACTTGAGATAGCGCGTACCATTATACCGGAGGCGTGTCATGGACAACGACTAATAGATACTTGGGTTCGGGGACGATGACTAGCTCTTGTTTCTTTGTTCGTAGCCTCAATAGCTTCAACTCGTCCTATATAAAGTCGTTAGTCTCTCTTTCATCCGTATGAGCAATATTGAGCATCTACCTCGGTATCAATCTCGTCGACCAAACTCCCCGCCGTACTTAAGAAGCTCCATACCATACTGGCGAGCTCCTGCGCGGCTTGCATCTCGTTGTCGGTGCTCGCGCTGGTGTCGGCTGAGAAGGAACCACCGGTAGGACTTGGTAGCGAAGTCTTCCTATCCGCAGATCGTGCAGGTCTAATGGTGGAGATTTGGCCGTTAGTTTTCAACACCGCACCGTTGACCCGGTCCAACATAAGCCAGGCCTTGACCCCGGGTTTCTTAGAAAGCCGGTGGAGTGCCTCATCTATGGATTCCGTGTTAACGGAGGGCTACGTGCGATATGAGTTAGCTAGGTAGCTATACGTATTACTCTGTAGGAATTTTAACCATTACCATTGCCTTTTCTGCCATGTCTTCTTCCCTTGGCTAAGCGAAGCACTCCTGGCGTTAATTGAAATAAGGAGTCCCCTGAAGGTGAATTAGCTGATTAGGGACCTCATTAGTTGAACCTATGACAACAACGCCTAGAAGTTAGGTAGCTTAAGCCACTAAGACAGTGGCTTGCGCACTAATACGATAAGATAAGCACGCCACAGCACTCTAAGAAGCTGCTAACCTAGGGTCTAACCTAGGTTAGTTGGTGGATTGTGCCGCTACAGACCGCCAAAAAAGTCGCGCTCAGTACCTAATTCGTACCTAATTCCGTCGCGAAAGTCCAGCAATGTGTAGAATGGGATAGTAAGACCAGTTGGTCTTCCGAACCTATCGTGCCAGGTCTTGTTCATCCAAATGACTGGTTCAAGATGGGTTCCAGTGCTAAGAAGAAGAAGGAAAAGAAGAAGGACTTCCAGAAGCCCAAGCTGAAAGTAGGGAAGCCTAAAGCGAAGCCTTCCAACTTTACGGATACAAGTTTTAAATCCAAAGGTATGATAATGACACCGATTCATGCGATTCTCAGTGTCGCGGCGAAGGCAACTCAGCTAAAACTTTACAGCTATCGTCTTACAGCAACAACTCGCCGAGAATGCGCCGGATCCGTCCGAACGATTCAAACATAACTTATCCCTAACCAGTTCTCGCTCGGACACTCAACGTCGAGATGCGCTATCCTACCTCGCGAGCCAGCTCTCGACGAACCCGCCAGTCAACCCTGTAGGCACGTCGACATTATTACAGAAGCTTCTTCCCATAATGTCCGACTCCTCAGGACCCGTGCGCGGTCAGCTACTGAAGCTGCTGCGAACTCTTCCAGCAGATGAAGTACGCCCTCACGTCGAGAAGATCATGCTCTATATTCGAGGGACTATGACAAATATCTCGCAAGAGGTCAAGGATGATGGTCTGAATTACATGGAGTGGCTACTCGATGTCGCTGGGGAAGAGGTCGTCTCAAGCGCTGGCTGCTGGGTGAAGCCGCTCAGAGACTTCATGTCAGTTTTGGGATGGGCTGTGAAATCTGCACCAACTACCGCATCGAAAAGCGGTTGGACTTCTGCTCCGAGAACGACTTTTGGTGCCAAGAAATACGGCCAGTCTTTCCCACGACAGATGCTGGTGTTGTCCAAATTTCTGGATATGGGGTTCAAGCCCGGAATGGCCGACCCCTGGACTCCCAACGATTGGTTCAGCAACGTAGGCTGCGTGCCGCGAACACCAGACCCACTTGGGTATCTCGGGCTATTTAAGCCCCCTAGAGATGAGGATAGCGAGCTCTATCGAAGCCGGGAGGATAGACAGGATATCTTCCAGAAGCGGTTCAGAGCGGCCGTTGAGACCGGTGTAGATATGGCTAAGAAGGAAGGTGGGACGGCAGGTAGAGCCGCTGCAACACTGGATCAGGTGTTGAAAGATGGTATGGGTGATTACGAACAGACCTCACGATTCAACGACGATGAGAATCTATGGGCCGGTTATATCATGTGACCCTACCAATTCGGGCAGCTATAAGGCGTATCTTAAAAGTTCAACTGATACCAAATATGATATTATTCAATATCAGGTTTCTCAACCACCTCAGCCTATTGACTTAATATAAAAATTAGAGTCAAACATTTGCTCATTACTCTTCTTGATTCCCATTCCTGCTCCACGTGCTATTGATATATACCTAGGTAGGTACCTTATCTATTAGCCATTAGCTGGCTTAGCTCAAATCCTCCCAGCCGTCTCTGGCGCCACTCATGCGCTTCGTGTTCCATATTCCATACTGTAAACTACTCAGACTGGGTACCTAGGTAGACAGGTTATTTCTACACATCATAAGACAATAAGAAATTATCGTCGTCCATTTCCTATCACGTGAAAGAGTAGTATACAGCACAAATGGTCATTGCGCCTATAAATAACCCAAATCAACATGTCCTAAAGACCTTTGAAGGCTCCGTGAGGAATATTGATGGTGATATCATAGCTTGGGCAATATAAATTACGTCTCCATTCGTTGAACCCATCGTGATACTGCCATGTCTGCCGCCGTTGTCCACGCCATAGTCCCAACACAGTCACCTCCTTCGTTCAGACTCAAACGACATATGGCTTGCCCGAGCATGAATAAACGCACCCATCCTCATCACTGTTCCTTATGGTCAAAAACTCTTGTAGGCTTGTGTGTAGGTAACTATTGTAGCAAACGGATTATTCTCTATACGCTTAAAGGACGCCTTGGTTCAAACATGGATACATGTAGAGCCATGGAAATCACCTTGCCATACAACATTTCCAGCTAGCTACGTACAGATACTAGGTAAAATCTCTCTGTAACTACATGAGCAAGCATACAATAATCTCTCTCGATCGAGAATGCCATATGGTTAGGTACCTGCCTACTTATCCAAAGCAATATCGATATATAGAGCAATAGCCAAGAGTTCTTTCTGTAGGTGAACTTCGAATACCCACTCCATTTTGATCTGTTTCCAATACATACTGTCGTCGTATCACCACCATTAGTGTATTTCCTCTAGTAGGTAACTACTTATTCCCATTGGTATCGTGGGTCTCTACACCCTCGTCGAGCTACTCGTGGGCCTTCCTGCTGCCCTAGGCTGTGTTTCCCCTGGATACCTACATATTATTCCAAGCCCCCCCTTAAAATACGTACGTACGTACGCATGTACCTAGTGCAAATAACTTGTATGTTCTAATGTTCCTTCCAAGCTAAAATCTCACGATCCATTCACTGGTGGTTTCCTCGACGGCTGTGCAAACAAACATGGTGCACATACCCCCTAACGACCTGCCCCTAGGAGTTCTATCCCCGAAAAAGTGAGTATGACGGCTGTGTCATGCGTGAAAAGTTTTTCTACCACTGTCTGCTCGTTTTATTTAGCCCCGTTGCCTTGGTGTGTAGGTACTTGACCCTATTCGCAGAAGTTGTATCACTCGTAGACCTTCACAGGTAAACATAGTAGGCCTGGTACTTACATATACCACCCTTCCCCAAAGCGACCTAACTCGTTAGGGGTATCCAAGAGAGGCAATTACTTCTTTCCTTCGTTTGCTGTTTCCTAATCCTCGACATACGGAGTTTTATGGTAATTACGGGTCCTCCCCCCTTCCTGACGACTATATAAAGAGTGCTTCTCTCCCTCTCCAACTGCTTTCATTTTTCTTTTCCTCTTCACCAACAACATCCTCGAGCCAAAGCTGGGTCTGGTCTGAGAAACACCTCCAGTCACAAGCACTCTGGTTTCTCAACAGAGCAAAAGGCAGGTAAGTCAAATGTTTTATTTCTTCTCATTCTATCATCATCATTCACCATTCATCATTCATCATTTATCACTCGTCACTCATCACCCATATCATCCATGCTTTTCCTAGAGCCATCTCGGATGTGCCCTTCATAGAAACGCAACGTTATACCCCAATCTCCTTTGCCTTTTTCCTTTTGGCAAGACCTCTCAGTCTCCTTTTAGGCTGGGTGACCTTTTACACAACTCACACGCCATTAATCTTCCTACCCAGACGACTATCCGGTATTGTTGTACATTGATTCATTCAGGCAACTTACCGCGATAGCTTTCGTTTCTAAGCATAGTCGTTATTGAACTTATACATCTTAGTTCAAGTTTTTTATTGCCTCTTTTATTATTGACAAGCAGGTAAATTTGTTTTTGAGGCCACGGCTCCCCATTTGCTTATACGACACTTTGTCAGATCGTTATTACTTCCTCTATCTTTGTATTATCTCATACTTGAAGTACTCTATTACTACTGCCACTCGCTAACCGCTTTACTTACGTAGGTCTCGCGCTGATCGCTTGATTACCAAGGACTTTCACGTCACTAGGATCCAAATTAGGAAAGGTATTTTTTTTAAAAAAAAATTCTTTTCACGTCTTCTTCTCTGTGTCCCCTTTATAAGCACCTAAGTCAAAGCATATTTTGTTTGCTGGCATATCGGGCGACTACATGTTCACAAATTCTCCCAAACAAGATAATGGCACGCAACATGGAACTTCTATTTGCTCCTTAGCCAACCCCCTTTAACTTTACCTCAGACTTTAGCTCTGAAGCTGCCAAACGTCCATCGGGCACTTAACTTTTGCTGACCTCATGTTTCTAGAATCTTGGTATTAATCTTATTAGTCCATCAATCAATATGTCCAACAGTTGGGGTCCTTCCGAGGCTCCAGCTCCGGTTGGGGTCATGCAGGCCGCTGGGCCTTTTACCACCGCGGCGCAGCATGCCGAGAAGCCGGTTGCTGACTGGGGTAAACCGGTCGCATTTGACTACACGGAAAGTGACGTTGATCGTCAGTGGGGGAGCAACAGCGCCGTCTATGAATGGGATGGTGATGAGGGTGAGATAGGTCCTGTGAACCCCCAGCTGGAAATCCAGCTCTTCGGCCCCCCGGAGAAGCGACACTGTGCCGGCGTTGATTTCTCCAAGTAAGTTGATTTGTTTGGGTCTCAGCAACTTAATACCCGACTAACCTCCCTAGGATTGCTGAGATCAGTGTTTCTCAAGAAGGGGAACAGCGAATTCGTCCTATCTTCCACTTCAAGGATGGCGGTCTCCATCCTATCATGCTAAAGAACATTGAAATGGCAGGTTACAAAGTGCCAACCCCTATCCAGAAGTATTGCATCCCGGCTGTCAAGCTGGGATATGATATGATTGCCATTGCCCAGACAGGTCGATATCTCCCCCCATCGTCCCACATTAATCTTTATTGCTCTTTCTAACCAGATTCTTCTTCAGGTTCGGGAAAAACTGCCGCATACCTGATTCCTATCCTGAATCAGCTCATGGGCAAAGCCAAAAAGTTGGCCGCCTATCGCCCGAGCCCCCAGGAGTTCGAGCAAGGAACGGCTCAGTATGTGCGCGCTGAGCCTTTAGTTCTGATCGTTTGCCCTGCCCGAGAGTTGGCGATTCAAATCTTTGACGAAGCGCGTAAGTTCTGTTACCGCACAATGCTTCGCCCTTGTGTTGTCTACGGGGGAGGACCGCTGTCGGAGCAGCTCAAGCAGATTGGACGAGGCTGCGACGTCCTCGTCGCCACTCCGGGTCGCCTCATCGACATAATGGAGCGCTCGCACTTGTTTACCCTTCGCCGACTTCGATACATGGTGATCGATGAAGCCGACGAGATGCTCGACATGGATTGGCAGGATGAGTTTGAAAAGATACTCACCGGTGGTGGTAAGTTGATACGTTGATAATCTACGAAATGCCGACCTAACATTTGTAATAGAACAAGAGGAAGGTATTGTGAACTACATGCTCTTTTCAGCTACTTTCCCTGGCGCCGTCCGCAAACTCGCCAAAGACCATTTGGCCATGAACCATCTGCGCATTCGCGTGGGCCGAATCGGCAGCTCTCACGTCAACATCTCACAAGAGGTCATCTTCGTGAAGCGGGAGCTGAAGCGAGAGGCTCTCATGAATGCTCTAGGCGCAATGGAGCCTCGACGAACTATCATCTTCGTGAATAGCAAACGTACGGCGGATGAAATAGATGATTACTTGTTTCATAAGCAGTTGCCTTGCACCTCGATCCATTCGGATCGAACTCAGCGCGAGCGAGAGGATGCGATGCGAGCTTTCCGCGCTGGAAAGACGCCTATCTTGGTCGCCACCGGAGTGATGGCCCGCGGAATCGATGTACACAATGTTCGTTACATTATCAACTATGACCTTCCCAATACGGACCACGGCGGCATCCAGGAATACGTCCATCGCATTGGTAAGCCACTGACTGACGCTTTAGACCCTTTGCCTCTGGGAGTTCTTCGTTAGCTAACAACTTATAGGTCGAACCGGTCGCATCGGATACACTGGTTATGCTATCTCATTCTACACCGAGCGTGACGAATCGATCGCAGGAGATTTGACCAAGATCCTCATGGAGACTCGACAGCCTGTGCCCGATTTCTTGACCCAGTACATCCCTGAGGGCGTAGACCCTAAGAACTTTCAGATGGATGATGACAAAAGTGACTTCGATGAAGGAGAGGGTGCGGTAGACACTTGGGGTACGAACGACCAGACTCCTGGTGGCACCTGGGGTACCGAAAGCAAGACCGGAGGTGCTAGCTCCAAGGCTGCTGGTGGTGATGCTGAAACAAGCAACGATTGGGGTACAGCCAAAGCCGGTTCGACCACTGCACCCAAGACCAATGTCTCAGATGATTGGGGCGTTCCTGACAACTCAGGAGGTGCCGCTTGGGGCGCTGGAAATGACATCGAATGGTGATAGTGGTACGATCGACGATCTATCCGGACACTTTCACCATGAACTGCTGGCTCCGGAACTGCAATACTCTAATAGGCCTCGGAATCGAGGCTGGAAAAAGTAATCTTTAATTGCGTTTCTTTGATGGCCGGCACGAGGTACGAATAAGGAAGATGTGTTTTGAGATTGATGATAGCTGCTAGTAGGATCTCGGATCTCTAGTCTCTGATTTCTGAGTGGCACGCTTCGATCCATCTCATATGGAAGCTCAGATTTGTGAAATAATGACGTTGCCTTTGTTCGGGGCGGATGAAAATAGCTTATCTCAATGATCGTTCATCCAGATAGTCCGATAATAAAGCTCACACTGGCACTGGTAAACTGATGAGGGGGTGAACGATGTCTTTTAGTCGTCGCTGTTTGATTTCTTTCTAGCTGTAATAACGATTGGCAGGCACGTATCACAGCTGCGCAGTTAGGTTCTATTCAACCTTAGGTTCTATACGGCCAACACTCTTCTCCGTATGGGCTATTATTATAGAATTTCGAGTTGATCAAGGTGCCTAATACAAGTACTTGATTTAATTTATAAGACGTGATGTAGGAAAGTCAGAGACCAAATTAAGTTCTTGTACCCTTTGAAGGGTATGAATGGAAGCTATCGAGAGGTAAGTAAATAGGTAACCCAGGCTATGAAACCCGGGAGCGCATGAGACAGAGCCAGATGTGAAGATAGGATGCTTGATTAACTTGGCAGATAGGTACCTTGATACCTACCCAGCTTCAAGGTACCTGCCCAGGTTGGATTCACGGAAATGTCGATATTGAACGTCGTTGATTGGTGGCAAACCTCTGTACAGTAATACAATAGTTAATATGAATTTTTAGATAATTATGCGTATATCGGAACGCCGTCTCACCCACCCATTGGACCTAAGCTCTTGGCAAGCTTATTCCAAACATAGCTCCGAAACGTATGATACCTGACGGAACATGATGAATGGTTAATAACCGTCGACAGAAAAAAAAAAACCAAAAAAAGGTTCTTAGGAGCCAATAAAGTAGATCTGGAGGGTTTTACGTTCTTCTTTTGCTATCGTGAGTCGAAGTGTGGAAACGATACGAGTCCTGGCAGAATGAAAGCTCTCGCTCGTCTAGGTTCTGTATCGAGCCGTCGTGGCCTAGGTCATAATCACGTGCTGCTGCGACTCCCCGTAACAGCAGCAGCAGCGGCAACGATACCATCAACATGCAGCATCTGTATCGGTGGCGGCAGCAGTAGACCCTTTTCGGTCCTTAACCGCCCTCCACCCAATTATCCAGGCCATGTGCCCCTTACAAGCCTCGAGCGCGCCGCCCTAGCCGTCGGTTCCGGCATCGTGTCCTTCGTGGACCCGTACCGGGGGGACATGATCGCAGCTCTAGGCGAAGCGACCGCGTCGCCGTATTTCATCCAGCGGCTCCGAAGAGCCATGCTTTCTTCCCAGACGGGGCGGAGGATTCTACGGGACAGGCCGCGGATTACCTCGCAGTCGCTGAACCTGCCGTACCTGCGCTCGCTACCGCAGGCGACGGTCGGAGGAACGTACGTGGCGTGGCTGGACAGGGAGGGCGTGTCGCCGGATACGCGCAGCGGAGTGCGGTTCATCGACGACGAGGAGTGCGCGTACGTGATGCAGCGGTATCGCGAATCGCACGACTTCTACCACGCGCTAACCGGGCTCCCCATCGTTCGCGAGGGCGAGGTCGCGCTCAAAGCGTTCGAGTTTGCGAATACGTTGCTTCCCATGACGGGGCTGTCGCTACTAGCGGTCGCGACGCTGAAGCCGGTGGAGAGGAAGAGGTTCTTCTCGATATACGCCCCCTGGGCGGTTAGGAACGGGCTCAGGAGCGACGAGGTGATTAACGTGTATTGGGAGGAGGAGATGGAGACGGATGTGGACGTGCTTAGGGCACGGCTGGGGATTGAACGACCTCCGGATTTGAGGGAGATTAGGAAGCGGGAGCGCGCCGAGAGGAAGAATGTTAAGGAGGTGGCGGCCGCGCAGGCTGTGGCAAGTTGAGACTTTGGAAGGGAAGAGGAAAAGGAGAAAAGGGGTATATTCATGTGTGTCATTAATAGATAATTTGATCTGTACATTATGGACTGTGCTTGGACCGCGCAGGGCGAGAGCAAGCACGTCTATTTCCCGACCCAGAAACGCCGTGTCATGCGAAGCCGCGCTGTGCTGTGTTGTGCTTTACTTTGCTATCCCGTCGCATCGTGCGCTCTCTCCTTGTTTGCTTGTTTTCTCTACCTCCCAACCCCAACCCCAACCCTCAACCCTCAATCCTCAATCCTCAACCTACATCGCCGACTCCAACCTTCCCAAAGCGACTATAAGAAGGCAAAGCGGCCGTCACAAATCCAGCAGATCGTCGTCCTCGTCGTCCCAGTTCTTGCGCCTGTTAACCACAATCTTCTCCTCCTCCTTGGTGTCCGCGACGGCGTTGAGGAGCTCCTTGAGCTGGGCCTCGGTGACCTTCTGGCGTAGCTGGCCGGTGCGCGCGAGCATGATGAGGCGGTTCTCGACGTCGGTCGCGCGCTCTTCCTTCACCAGCCGGATCCGGCCGAGGCGGTCGGCGGCTTCCGGGTGCAGGATCTGGTTGAGGATGGATTGACGGGCCTCGGATTCTTGTCTGCGAGAGTGGAGGAGTAAGTTAGGTATGACGTTGTGATATACTGCTTGGTGAGGTGTGAGGCGAGAGGCGAGAGGTGAGAGGTGAGAGGCGAGGGGAGGAGATGCGCTCACTGCTTCTGCTGCTCGGCTTTGTTCCCTTGGCTCGGTCCTGAGCTACCTGCCCCGCCGCCTTGCGCTTTGAGCTGCTCGAGGCGCGCTTTGCGGATCTGCCAGGTTGTGCTTTATTAGCCTTGAATACTACGTAATATAGTTAAGGGGGGGCATAGTAAATATACCTGTTCTAATTCTGCGTCGGCCATGTTCGTCTTGTTAAGAGTGGTATTTAGGTTGGGCAAGAAAATGGGTATGATGATGATTAACCTAAGCTGGTGGGGTTTATGTAAGTTGACGTTAGGCGGCAGCTGAGATTCTAGAAACTCTTTGCGGTGGGGTCACTCGGGAGCTTGAGGCTAACCTAACTATTATACATAGCGCTACGGTTAAGCTCATAAAGAAAGATTCCTTTGTATGTATTGAGTTAGGTAACACAGGTAGGTTAGGTACCTAAGTAACTAGGTACAATACCTGATCTAACTAAAGTGGAATGTTTTAGCGCATTTTCTTGATAACTACAGTAACTTACCAGACCTACAACAACCGCTACCTCTCAAGCTCTAACATTACACATCTCTAGCTTAGCTTTAGGTGCGACTAACCTTTTTGTTAAATGCCTATTGATAGAAGAATCTTATGACATTCACTTTCCTGATGATAGTATTAGGCTCTTTTGTTTGATCATTGGCACACTTCTTCAAAAGGCTCTTCCTACATGTAACCATCCCAAGCCTATAACCCCTTATTCCAAACTAGAACAGTTTTGGGCTGTCCCATTAAAGCTACTGAGCCTCTAGCCCCTATTCAACAGGAGATAATTACCTATCCATACCAGGATAAGACGAAGTAGTCCGTAACTAAAATCCATGACAAAAACAATTACTCGGGTTTGACTGGTTATCATAGGTAGCCATAGCAAGACAGTATTAGGTACCTTAATTAAGCACAATGACTGGCGACTAGCAGATGATCAACAGACGCGGTCAAGAATGGACGGTGGATTACATCCGTTCTTTGGTGAAGCACAGTTATCTCGACCCTCAAGCAGTCGGCTTCGTCCAAGTAGGGAGGGACTCGCCTCCCCATGGGGTTGGACCGCGTAGGAGGTTTAGAGAGAAGATGGTTAGGGATCACCACGCGTGCCAGAGTTCGAGCTTCATATGCGCCTAGAAGGGATTTTTCGTGTAGACAGTAGACACACTGGTAAAAATTGACCATTAACATTCTTCTACCTTGAAGGTCGGTACATAGCATCAAGTTATTGCTGGAATTATTCCATGTCTTAGCATTTTTATCGGTACATTAACATATATCCTACGGCTGAAGGGTTACCGAAACTAGACCGTACCAATAATCAAAATCCCCCTTTAAGTACGTCTCTATCCTATCTACTCTCATCCTCTTCGTCTTCATCTCTTCGCGGCTCGAAATTCAACTATGTAAAGTTAGCAATGAACCACCGAGTATACTCAGAGTAAACTTACCGAATTCCCATTATACAGCTGCGCGTCTCTACGCCTATTCTCGTCATTAAACCCCCTGATCCGCGATCCAGTCCTGCCAGCAGCTAAGTTCTGCAGCGGGACCTCTTCAGGAGCGGCGGCTCCCCGTCCACTTAGCAGGCCGGCAAGCCCGCCTAACATTCCAACTAGAAACCCATATCCGGAGCCAAAGAAGCCTAAGATATACGCTAGACTGCGGAAGACGAAGCCGTCAGAGGCATGCGAAAACGCGGAGGAGTACTTGGCAGGGATCAGGACTAGAGTGGCAGAAGGGGCCAAGCCGAGTGATAGCAGGGACTGCGATTCCTCGGTAGGTTCAACGGCCTTGTTGGGAAGGGGCGTTAGGACGATGCGGAAGGTATACGGCGCGTCGCCGTCTGTCCGGTCCTCATCGATCCACTTACGCACTTCACCACCGAGGGTCGCGTCGCTCTTAAAGCGCGACCGGATGGTCGAGCCGTCGAATAGTCGGACTTGTAGGTTGCAGTGGTCTCCTCCCGAGCCGCTAGCCTGCCTCCGAGCAAGGGGGATAGGATGGGCCTGGTTGCTGGGTGCCTCGTCTTCATTTGTTGCGTTTAGCAATAGTCTCGCCTGTCTCTCCTGAGCCTCGCGCTCCCTTCGCTCTCGCTTGTCGTCCTCGATGCGCTTTAAGATACGCTTTCTATCTTCAGCTGCTCGTATCTTTTGCTGTCTGACTTCTTCAGCATAAGACCGTTCTTGTCTGTTAGGCGTAGAGGATTGGCCTTCGTTCCTCTCGCTGGCTCTCCGGCGTTCTTGCTCCTGGGCTTCTCGTTCCGCCTTGGCTTTTTCCTCCCTGGCTTTTGCTTCCTTAGCTTTAGCCTCTCTAACCTCTTTGGCTTTCTTCTCGGCTTCTAAACGCCTCGCTTCTTGTGCGCTCTGTTCTTGCCGAGAAGGCCCAGCTGGTGCCGGTGCTGCAGCAGGGGCAGGGACAGGCGACGGTCTAGCCGGGATTTCATAGTCATCATATAAGTCATCTAGCGTATTGCCGCTAGTAGGTGCCTGAGCTTGAGTTACCGGAGGTGATTGACTCGCGGTTTGTCTCACACGGGCAGCGGCGGCTTGTTGTTCGGCCTGAGGTGCTGATGTCGTGTTTAGAATCGCAATGATCCTGCGAACAAGTTCTTCCTTGGACGTGCCACCTTGGATGTATTCTTTTAGAGTCCCGTTTCTATGACGCTTGTAAGTGGTAATGCATAAAGTAATATCACGATATGTAAAATAAGACGTACTGAATGATGACTATCGTGGGCTTTTTTGGTATGGGAAACAGCGCTTCTAAATAGCCTGCTTCTTCAGACCCTTCCCATAATCGCAGGGCCACGGCTTGGCGCTCAAGTGGTATTTTCAACTGAGAACTATTAGCTCATGCTCATTCAATATATGAGTTTAGGGACGTAATTACTTACGGATTCGTTTGTAGTAAGTTCATACTCCCACAATTGACTCTCATCACTCCTACCTAGATCCATGTAAGTGGGACCGCATCGCATATCCTTTCGGCGTTAATGACCTACTGGTAACAAATGCGAGCACCATTTTAGATTCCTTGATGGCGAGGGAAATGCCATCTTGTAAGTTGCCCTGGAAGAATAATTCGTCCGACATTTCTGCCGCTAGGAGTCCAAAGTTGTAAAGAGGGAAAGTGTGGCGGATAATTCTGTGAATGGGTCGTGGATGGGTAAGACAGCGCAAAGGTTGAGATGAGTCTGGATATTTAATTGATATGATGCGTGTTTGGCCTGATTAATTCATTCTTCCTACAATATTACACTTTAAAGTATTCCCTAAGTTATGACCATCGATTAACCTAAGAATACCTTTTCGTAGGTATTCAGGTTGAGCGTTGTTTCTAGTGTTGAGAATATCTTGTGAAGAGGTTGAAGAGGTTGAAGCCTTATGAGAATCGGTCCTAAGTGCCACATGTGAGAAGCTGTTCAACATGTTTCGAGTACAAAGGTACATCAAGCTGCTTACACCATACCCAAGACTGCCTAGTGCACGGCGGGTCCCTGCTCAAGCTTCGGCTTATCGGGTCCACAACACTGAATTGATTGGACCAGCATGCAGAATCATGTCAACGGCCAATGAGAGAGCTTCAATCATTGAAGAAAACGAACGTCATCGCCAATGGCTTTGATAACCAAACGGGAACAATTAGCATTACTCCAAGTAAAATATCCACCACATATTCCGCCATGAAGTCGCACGGGTGGTTAACCCCCAAACTACTCGCTCGGCGAGTCGAGCAAGCCCTCGAAGCCCAAGCCCGCGCATCCATGTCCCCAACCTGTACCACGCAAACCTCGCGACGTGCCACTTTCCGATCTTCCCACTTCTCCAGCCGCCGCCCCTTCACACACACCACGCGGCGCTCCCAGCGCCCACCCGCCGAAGACCCAGCCTTCACCTCGGTCCTCGACAACCCGCCCGAACTAGTGCGCACGGGGCGACGCCACGGCCCGGGCCTAATCATCCTCGCGATTATCCCCGTAACCGCGTTCCTGCTGGGCACGTGGCAAGTCCAGCGGTTAGGCTGGAAGACCGAACTGATCGCCAAGTTTGAGGACCGTATCGTGCGGGACCCGCTGCCGCTCCCGCCGCGCATAGACCCCGATGCGATCCACGACTTCGACTTTCGTAGGGTCACGGCTACCGGAAGATACCGCCACGACCGCGAGATGCTCATAGGCCCGCGCATGCGCGACGGCGAGCAGGGATACATGGTGGTCACGCCGCTCGAGCGCGGGGGCGACGAGGGCGCAACGGTTCTAGTAAATCGCGGTTGGATATCCAAGAAGTTCCGCGATCAGCGGAGTAGACCCGAATCCCTACCCACGGGAGAGGTTACGGTCGAAGGCCTGCTGCGAGAACCGTGGAAGAAGAATATGTTTACGCCCGAGAATCGGCCTGACATAAACGAGTTCTATTTCCCCGATGTAAAGCAGATGGCTTCTCTAACGGGGAGCCAAGCTGTATGGGTAGAACAGACTATGGGTACGTTTAGGCAATATTATTATTCACTTATCGACCTAATGGACGAAGCCTTTTTGGGTATTTGGGGTATTTGGGGTATTTTCTTAGCTAATATTCTAATTCGCAGAGCCGGGTTTACTTCAGACTCTGGACATGGAATCCAAGGGTATTCCTATTGGTAGACCTGCCGAGGTCAACCTGAGGAATAACCACGCCCAATACATCTTCACGTGGTATGTCCCCTTCATCATTCCAAGCCCCTCTCCTCGCGCTCGAGCTAACGAACATACCCTTAGGTACGGACTTGCGGTAGCGACGTCGATAATGCTCTACATGGTAGTGAAGAAACCTCCCACCGATGTTACACGCCGAGTGAGGATGAATAAGGAGTGGTCTTAGCTCCTCTTTATGGGTGGATAGTCATGTACTACGTCCGTATGGTAGAATCCTGAATTACGGGGTAAGCTCAGGTTACTTCCTCTTCGCCGACGTCCCCTCGTTGGGCCTGTCGTTTTCGAGGAGCTTTTGTCGGTGCTGGGACTGGCATTCTCATCTCCTGTAAGAGTTCTCTAGGCAGATATCGCTGCGCTAAAGAAAATGGCGTGGTGGAAGCGCTGGTCTGGCGTTGTCTGCAAAGAAAAATGTTAGTATAATTGTACTGCTAGGAATAAACATATACCCTAGGTTGGATGCAAAACAACGTACCTTCGCATAAGCATCATCATATCGCTCTCGTCGATCGTCTTGCGGCCTGCATGTCTCGCGTAAGCTGATAAATCGTCTCCCAGCTGCTCAAAATACCAGTCCGTCGCTTGCATTATGGCGTCTACTGTATCCGAACTCAATTTCGCCTTGCTGGCTCCTGCCGTTTTGGCAAGTGTTGTTGCTAGTCGTTTTACTACGCCTACAGGTAGAGAAGGGTACTCAATACCATGTCGTGAAATCCTCTTGCCAGGTTTTCTCTTTCCAGCGCTTCTTTGTGCCGTGTGACCTGCGACTTGGGAGATGATTGTATCCTGTAACGCCTCAGTATTATCGCCAGCAATATCGAAGTTGTCGATGTCTTCAACATCATCTAATCCAGGGGCGTCCATCAAGTCTCCTGGACCATCGTCGTCGTCGTTGTCGTCGTCATAATGATCGAAGCCGGGTATATCGCTGGATTCGACCCCCTCCGCCATCTTCGGATCTCGAGTGGGCGATTCCACTGGGGCCATGACAAAGGTACTCTCGTTTCCGAGGTCAGGAATCTCAATTGGACCAAAATCATCTTGGCCTCCCATAGTCTGACGTCTTGTTTCCTCATCCATACTGGGACATATTAGCATTTACTAGCTTGCATACCAAGATTAATAAGATAATACCGTTCAAATATGGCCTCTTCGTCCAAGCCAATCCCCGCGGTGTCATCATCCAACGCTGGAGGAGGGAAGAAACCGGAGTCGATGCCGACGTCATTATCGTCCGCATCGTCTCTTATGTCCGGCCCAACAAAGTCGCTCATTCTCAGGCTACCTAAACTACTCCTATCCAAGCGACCCAACGGCGCTTCGGTCCACGCCCGGCGAGGCAGTTCAATCGACTGCACTGTGTAGTTCTCGTCATCCAGTATACTAGACCGGGGAGGCTTCAATTCGCTATCGTCGTCGTCGTCGCGATCCAAGGGTAACGAAAAACGGGGACGCTCAATAGGAAAGTCGTCGTCATCGTCACCCTCGAGGAGAGTCTGCAACGTCGACTCATTGCCGCGGTTTGGAGACGATGAAGATGACGAGACCACTGTTGAAGTAGGTGCAAGAACCCGACTAAGGTTCCGTAGAAGATCTCGCGGGGTCTCGCGCTCTCTCTCGCGTGCAACACTGCGCCGTCGTCCCACTCGTCCCGGCGTAAATAGAGCCGCGCGTCGCTGATCTATGGCACGACTAGCTGCGCGGCCGTGTGGTGTGTTAGGGTTTCGACGGGCCGAAGCGGATAGACGGAGGGAAGAAGGTTCGGCGCTGAAAGCCCGGCGATTTGGGGTCGCAAGTGCGCGAGGAGTAATAAGAGCCGCAAGACGGTTTTTATTCGGGGTAGGGTCCGTCATTTTGAATATATCAACGTCTTCTTTCCTATACTCCTATGCCTCGTTGATAGAATCAATTAGTCGATAATGAGAAATCCCGTGATTACTACCCCCGGCATTGGGAAGTTGTCCTGAGAAATGACGTGGGTGTGTGAGAGTGGTAACTAGGTAGTGTATTAGACGCGGTTTGGAGAGCCTAGGTTAGACGCGTCGTAGGTTAATATTCAGCCGTACAATGCAATTGTACATGGTATCTTATCGGCGTATGTAGTTACTATTAACTAGTCTTGTTGCGAAGTTCAAAAAGACAGGGTGGGCACGTGGGGTTTCTCGCACTGTAATAATTACGTGGGGCTTTATGCGCTAGGTGGCGTTAGAGTTCAGAGGGGTTTTAGCGCTATTGGATTATCCTTGTTGGTTTTCATACCTCCCCTTACCTACCCCAAGTGCCCTGACCCTGTTTGGTTCTGCCGCCGAAACCGCCTAAAGCAGTTTACTTGACAGCGAAGTTCTTGAGCCTAACCAAGCCAGAACCTTCTGAAACGTCTTCGATTCATTTACCTAAGGGTTTTCAGGCTCTCGGGCTCTTAAGATCTCACCAATTCCGGGTTTCTTTGGTTCTCTTTAACCCTTTCGGCAACGCTATCGAGATGACGCCATGTTCTTGCGAATATCGATGTTTGTGGAGTCATGAGAGCTTGCTTTTCTTTTTCTTGTCTCGTATCTTGAACAGCACGGCAAGATAGACCGAAGTTGAAATAAACATTCTGCTTTCTCGGTAAATCGTGGCTTATCTATCAGCACCTCGTGCCGCGTTCCACCTATTGACATTTGATCATTAGGACAATCCAATTAGTACACAGAAGATCGAGAAGGCTAATCATCTTTCACCTAACGAGCAACCAATTATAATCGGCTTGTTCATTCTTCAGCCGTCCGGCCTAGGGATACGGTGTACCGGGTTCTTTGACCGATGCATCAGTCCATTGGCTTCAAACTGCAAAACTATTTGGAGGGTGATGACTGGTTTAGAAAACTCCATAAGATCAGCATAAATGAGATGACTCGAAGATAACGGGCCTCTTAGGTCTGTCGACTCGCCACGAACCCCCAACAGTCTGACGAATCATCCAAAGGCATTGTATCTCTTCTAGCTCAATGCAAGAGTGTTCCGGGGTCTGACCCCCTGGCACTCCCAGCAAGCGATAAGTTTTCGAATGCTCCTGAGGAGTCGTTGCTACAAGAGACGCCTCAAGTGACGCCTCGGCTTATCCGTATGGTATCAACTTGGTGTTTCTTGAGCACCAATACCAAGCCCAGCCCCAACCCCAACCTCAAGACCACTCTTTAGTCGATGCTTAACTCAGAAACAGGTGCTTGGATTTTATAGTTGCCTATGTATTGCTATATGCAACTGGATCTGCCCACTTGGTTACCTACTGACCTGCATGTACACATGCACATGCAAAGCGGGTAGTTGAACGGCAGTCAGATAGTTCGTGAAGATCGATCCGGGCGAATAGTACTGTAAAAAAATAGAAGCTTACATCATTTATTAGGCAAGCCATATATAAATAAATATTCAACCTAATTGAGAACAATAAAGTTACGCCTTTATCTCTTTGCTCTTTTGCTTACTCATTTTTTTTTAACTCTTTTCGTCAGTACTTTAGGTACTTGATCCAAAATCCAACTGCTTTGGTCGTAGAATTCGATAACCCGCCCGATGAAAAACGATGATGATGACTGCATACATCCGGCTTAGAGCGGATTGAAGGATAGACCCAGCCGTACGGTTTCAATGGTTTAAAGTTCAGGAAAGAGGGACGACAGGAACATACAATTGTTCAATATCGAACCAATGAAGACGCTTAGGCCGCTCGAGCTTTCCTAATACCCCTTGCCTTAGTGTATCCAGATTCAAGTAGGTAGGTGTGCCCGGGCCAACGTATGTACATCCATGTAGCTAGGTTACTCAGTAGGCATCGAAGTACGTAACAGGTACAGATACGTACCTACCCACGGTACCCGGGCATCACCTGAGCAGGCAAACCCGTAGACGTTAGCTGGTTAGGTAGGTACCACCATAATAGGCAGTTTGTAGCTACCAAGCTACTTTCTTAGATGGCTCCTCCACCTTCAACAACTTTTTCCGACTGGGCTAATAACTTCCGGATTATAGGGGTTCAAATTGATTGCGACGCCATTTCTTTCTCTCTCTTTAGATCATATCTCACAATTGGTCTCCAATACATAATCTCTCCTCAGAACATCGAATGATAGCTTGATTTGCACCTCCGATTCGGTACGCGCCGCTCGATTGTAACCTCTTCAGCGAAAAAAAGAGCGGCCAACCTCTTATTATTGCAGGTAGGTGATTAACGTTTCTATCCTTTGTCGCTTTTAGAAACCTAGACGCCCCAAGAAGACCCCAACTGCCGCCATTATCGTCTCATTCTGCCCCATCCACTACTTGTAACATTAAACCCATTAACCCTTCTTTTTTCCCCCAATCCGCCAGTCTTACATCGTTTACTTGTCCTCTTTACTTTCCATTCTTTGCCTAAAATAACCCCCCTTCCAAGACTTCAAGTGGCAAGACCTTGGCCTTTTGAATCCCTTCAAGAGTTGCACATCTGTAAGAGGAAATTCTATTCCTATCCCGTCGACGCCACACCTATTCTATTCTGTTCTGCCTTATCCAATTCCTTTACCAAGACCTTTCTCGCCACTACCAACCCCCAATCACCAAAGCGCTAGAACATCCAAGCACTAAAAGAAAGGTAATCGCCTTCGAATCAAGGTCACCGTTGAGTGTCTCATGAAAAAAAAAAAGGGTCCCACACAACCCCCCTAGCACATACCTAGCACGTACCTAGTACATTTCAAGCTCCAGCATCCCTATCGGGGCACCCTATCCCAGCCTACCTACCCTATCAGGACTGTTTAACCAGCTATCGTTCCAGTGTGTGAACCGTGCTCTAAAAGGTACAGTACGGTTCAGTCCTACGATACTGGGAACATAGCGCCGTGCTCCATAACTGCCAATACTTTGCCCATACAAGCCATACAAGCCATTCTGCCAGCTCGCCCACCACCTCCTGCGATCTGCGGCACCACACCCTTCCGACCCTGTGTCAAAACATTTCTAACCCTTATGCAACGCCAGCTCCCTTCTACACTTCTTCTACTACATACATAGTCCCGTCGCCGGCAGGTCCTTCCAGAATAATCTCCATACTATAATCAATATATCTTTTTATCAAATACTAACATTGTTAATTCCTTTAGCCGTCGACAACTGAGCCCCCGTCCTTCACTGGTTTATCGAATTTAACATACCAAAATCGCCAATAATGGCTGCCCCTGGAGTTCAATCATTGAAGGTACGTCGGCGATGTCGCTCCAGACGAATTCCGCATCATGAATCAAGTATACTAATGTGTGTTTGCCCTATAGTGTGTCGTTACGGGCGACGGTGCTGTCGGAAAGGTCCGTCCATTCCATCCTTGGCCAATGTCGACCAACTCTAGCTATGTTCTAAACCTAACGTCGATGTCAGACATGTCTTCTTATCTCATATACAACAAATGCATTCCCTGGTGAATACATACCTACGGTGTTAGTACTCTCTGTTTCTTTGTCTTATCGTAAATTGTATATTGGATCAATTGGATACTAATGTCAGATGCGCAGCTTCGACAACTATTCGGCAAGCGTTATGGTCGATGGCAAGCCCATTAGCTTGGGACTATGGGATACTGCTGGTCAGGAAGATTACGATAGACTGCGACCTCTTTCTTATCCTCAAACCGACGTGTTCTTAATCTGCTTCTCGATTGTAAGCCCGCCTTCGTTCGATAACGTAAAGGCCAAGGTATGTAAACAACAGAAAAGCATCTAATCATTCGACCGATTACTCCAGATTAAGTAGCTAACTCGGATTAGTGGTATCCCGAGATTGACCACCACGCGCCAAACATTCCCATCATCCTAGTTGGTACCAAGTTGGATCTTCGAGAAGACCCCGCCACTCTAGAGAGCCTCCGAGCTAAGAGGATGGAACCGGTGTCGTACGACCAAGCTCTAGTCTGTGCAAAGGAAATCCGTGCCCACAAATACCTCGAGTGTTCGGCCCTCACACAGCGGAACTTGAAGAGTGTATTTGATGAGGCTATTCGGTATGATGAATAATAACTTCCAATATCTAGCCCACGTACTAATCATGTCATCTGCAGCGCCGTCCTTAACCCTCGACCCGCCCCCACGAAAGGTGGCACCAAGAAGAGCAAGTGCACCATTCTGTAAACAGCACATAGCAACAGAACATTATCGCTTATGAAATTTTGAAATTGGACGAGCGAGCCAGGAAGTTTTTCGAAACGAAGGCGTTTTGGTGGACATATAGGAAAGACTACCATCCTCCATGAGGAACCGACGTATTCAGGCATCTTCGAGTTGGCCGACTACCCATATTTCGCGTCCCCTCATTTTGAAATCTACATACCCAACCGTTTTTGGTGGCCGTTTTGTTGCAGGCCATATATTCGACCAGAAGGAGAGTTAGGGGGAAAGGATCAAGTTGCAAAGTCGAAAGCAGTTAGTGAGGAATCGGGAGCATACGTGAGCCTGCGAATATACCATATCATACCGTATTTTTTTTAAAGAGTTCTGGCACGCTGCCACCTATTTGTTCCCTACCGTCTTGGCCTCCGTCGGGATTGGACATGCAGGGTAAATCGGGTTTAAATATTTCTGCATGGAAATCCCCCTTCGAATTAGACGGCAGCAAGAGTCAAAACTTCCCCCACATAGCATATTCGAACTCGCCTTTTCACAATTCTGTAGATAGCATGTTTGCGAGAAGAATCCAAATTTCACGGCATATTCCCCCAAATTTTGACATGTCGCTTTGTCGCTTATATATTAAAGTCGATTCGCAAGCATGTGATATTAGACTGAGGTTAACAGGTACAGATATGTAAAAACTAGAATTGGGGTATCATGACCCAGCTCCAGGGACCCTCCCGCGACGGCTCGGGTGGATGGCATCTTCCAAGCCACCACCAGTCTTCTCGCCCCCATCCTGTCCCTTCTTCTTGTCCTTCTCAGCCTTGGCCTTGGCCTCCTCCTGAGCGCGTCTAGCACGTTCCTCGTTCAACTTCTCGTTCTTGGCGCGGATCTTTTCCTTGCGGTGGGAGGTATTTCCGCCGCCGCCGGCGGTGAGCTCGACGTTGATGCGGCGCTCCTCGGGCCTGCCGCCCTTGCCGGGGCTGACAAAGGTGGTGTGGTGCATGGTCTTGAGGCAGGTCTTCATGTGGTCGTAGCGCGCGAACTCGACGAAGGCGATGCCCCGGGACTTCTTGGTGCGCGGGTCGTGCAGCAGGCGTACGGAGACGGGGTGCACGCCCGCGAAGTGCGCGCTTATCTGCTCCTGGGTCGCGGCGTAGGGCAGGTTGCCGACGAAGACTATGAACCGCGACTTTTTGCCTTTTTGGGCCTCTTCGCCTTCTTCTGCGTCATCAGCGGCGGCGGCCGTGAGGTCTTCGGTGGTGGAGGTGGTGGGTTTAGACTCGGGTTCGGTTTTATTTTCGCTCAAGGACTTTTTGGACTTCTTGTCTTTTTTGTCCTTTTTGCTCTTCTTCTTCTTCTTTTCCTCGGGGGATTCTTCTGTTTTGGTCTCTACGGCAGGGGCGGAAGCGTCCTCCATGGGGACGTCTTCGGGCGAGTCATTGGCTTCGAGCCCTGCGTTGTCTGCGGCGGCATCTTCGTCCTCGCCAGAGGTGACGGGCTTGCGCTCCTTGTCTTTCTTGGATGAGGCCTTCTTGCTCTTCTTATCCTTTTTGGACTTCTTGGATTTCTTATCTGAGACGGAGTCTGCGTCGCTTAAGCGTCTTCGCTTCTTGCCTGTGTCGCTACCCACGGCGGCGGTGGTGGTCGTGGGGTCTTCTTCTGACTTGCGCTTCTTGGAGGACATTTTGTCTTTGATTTTTGCGATATGTAGAAAACTGATTAATAAATTGACGGGATATCTGGAGGCCAGTTTTGTAGACGAGTACCTAGGTATCTTGCAGAAATATGGCAAGTCTTCAAGGTGATTAGAGTTGTTGAGGACGGTAGACAGCTCTTTGGTACAATAAGAGATTCACAAGCGCGATAACAATTCGAACAGAAAATTTTAGTGGATCCCCGTAACTAACTAGCTCGCCGGGTGGAGTTAGTGCCAAGTCGATACATTAATACCCCGATGTACATTAGATACCTATCTACATAGGTACACTTCCTAGGTAAATGCATTCCCGGGTCCTTTCTACAGTATATGGATATCATATTAAGCATTTGTTACCTCGATTCCTTCATCGTTCATGTTCCATGTCTCGGATCTATCCATCCACCTCCCAAATACCTAATCATAGAGCCGGGTAAGATAATCATCCAACGCCTCTGCGTACCTGAAACTGCCTTCTTTTGACCACATGATAAACCCCTAGGTTAAGCCTCAGCCATCTCGTCTGCAAAATGACCAAGGCCCAAGGGAAAACTACCTAACCTAATCTTGTAAGAATCTCACTGGCTTACCTTCCTAAATTCTCTAGAGTACCACTCATCAAGTAGCTACTTTACGGCCGTGGGCTGTTTTAATATATCGATCTGACGTCGTTGAAACATCTCACTGTTTGAATGTTGTAACTCCCATTAATTAATTCCTATCCTTACTCGTGCACAATACCACGTGCCCCAAGGTAGGTAGATACCTAGCTACCATCACCGCACTTCGAAATACTATGACTATATCTACTAGTTTAGGTTAGTGTATTATGCAAAAGGTAAAAGATAGCTTTGTTTGGGATCATCGTGTTCCAATGTTCTGGTTGGTCATTGATATATGCACTATACAAGTGCTATTCATGCAATGATTAGCTGTCAGACGCTTAGTGCGGCTAAAAAAAAACGACCACCGTGGGACTCGAACCCACAATCTTCACCATATTCCACGGAATACCGGAAAGTGACGCGATACCATTTCGCCAGACGGCCAATCTGCTTGCAGCAGGGATTAATGCAGTTTGTTTGGTTTATATTCGTAGAAAAAGGGCCTAGCGAAACGAGACTAGTAATCTGTAAAACAAAGCTACACTATTTACTGAATATACAGACGAACGACACCACCCGATAATAATGATACATATTATCAGCTTCATGTCAATATAATACCTATGCATAAGGGAAATAGTTCTATTATATTATTAATATTAAGGCTTAATAAATATTCCGAATTTCTGTTAACTTAAGTCCCAACCTTAGGTACTTGATCGTTTAATGCGTGAGTAATTATGTGTTTAAGCCAGCCAGTCGTCCCTTTTGAACTAGATTATCGAACGAATCCAATTAGATCTGATATGTCATTGAACAATGTATACATTTTGAAGGCCGCGTGCATAGTAATTAAATTTGATATCTTCGAGTTCTTGTTTTTCTTTTTTCCACGATAGTATTCCGTCACTTATAGGCAATCGACTTGCATCGAACCCAAAGCGGTCCCAATATGAAGAAGCGTGGTATAAGCTGTTGTTAACCAAGTTGTTCGTATCCCAAGATTCCTATCATCTTCTAATTTTATTATGCCTATTAATCTTCCAAATGCGGGGGAGCTAGAAGAGAACGTCAAAGTATAACTGATGGGAAATGGGACTAATTTTCCAATTCCTATAGGTAATAAGAGGAATGCTCTAAACCTCCTTCTACCAATATGTTAGGCCTTTGCATCGTCAATCGGAGTCCAATTAGCTGGAAAGTTTGGCTAGCTCTTCTAGGGATCGATACATGTATACCTAGGTACACTATCTATGGGAAGGTACACACTTTAGTGAGAGGTATCAGGCAGATGGCATTTGTTTATCATTTTGAGAAGTCACGGTTCAACATGGGACTTATCGCCTCGCTTTCCCTACCTGAAATACGCTAGAGCTATACTTCTTGCTTTGGGCACTGGAGCGTTCTTGCATGTGTAAGTTTATTAAAGAAAAGACGTGCCTTCCCAGACTGGTGAATGGAAGACCTACTGGGCAACAGAGTTTAAACTCGTACAACTTGCGCAACTCTTCCATCTCTTCTTTTCACATCAGAACACAAAATCTCAACAAGTCCCTCTTTTTTGGTTTGGATTGCCCAATATCGACATTCGCTTCTTCGGATTGATCTTCTTGGTGATCATCCTTACTGTCTTCAGTCATTCGCTTTATACGATTTATGGAATCTAGAAAAGCAGAAAACTCACAAAAAGAAACCCATAACGCGACATAACTCTCTATCATCGTACACCTTTCTATCCTGGTTACTCGAATAGCTGGACCCGATGAAGTTGGCAAATTTCCTTTTTGCACGGGCTTTCTTCGTGACCCTGTTGCAACTTGCGGTCGCGTTTAGCAACGATAGCATTACCAAAATGCCAGCTGGACCACCCAGTAAGCTCCTTTCTTGATACCCCCTTCTGGCTCTTCATGGCATAATTTAGCTGATAATAACGCTAGGTTGTGCCTCCCGCTGCATGATCGATAGCATGTTTGTGACCCAGTGTCTCGATACAAGGTGTCTCTGCAATCAGAAAGACTACCAGACGGTTAATACTTTCTCCTCTATAGCGACCTGTCACTAAATAACTAATTCTTACCTCCCTGCAGTCCTTGTTTCAATGTCTATACTCTCAATGCGATTCAGATCACTACGGCCCAGCTCTTAGCCACTCAATTTTACTTTGCATGAGTTTTGGCGCTGAGATTTATATGGTTGCTCCAGGTATGGTCGATACTGAGCTCCTGAGGTCCCGTGAAGAAGACTATCTTGCCCGCCGGGAGGTCAAAGAGATACCGGGGCTTCAACTGAGACAGGAAAGCGTTGCTGGCGCTGGCATGGGAATGACCATCACAGTTACTACCACCGTTACGGACTTCATTACGGTGTCCTATTCACTTTTCACCTACACATCAACTCCTCTAACACCCAGTCCGTTCCTAGAGACAACGCAGGCGGCGGCAGCGGTAACAACGTCCTCGATCAGCCGGCCTTGGGTAATTCCCGTGTCTGAAGGAACTGAAGGAGCTCGGTCGAGACCGTCGTTCTTTGGCTTGGTATTGTGGGTCGCGTTTGTTCTCATGCTTGATTACTGGATGGACATGAGCGGCAACTAGAGTTAGAATGAACATCTCCCCATTGTCGATTTTATTTACGACGTGGATATCGGAATGTGTTATTAAGAGGAGGGAAGAACTTTTCTAGGGTGCGGATGGTGTGCACTCACGTAAAATTAGCCATGCTGGTAATTGTCTATACACTTACAAATCACAATCGCATTTATCAGCTTTGTCAGTCTTGATGGATAAAGCCAGAGACGTAGTCGGGATTGCTAATGATGACAGCCAGTATCTTATCCAAAGCCATTGCGAATTCATATTTCACGAATAGGTACTCCAATTTGGCTGTATTCTAGTAAAATTATAGATTCCATAGGGTAGCCCCCTACCCTGTGGATTGGTCTATATGCAAATACTACCTACCTAACCTAACAAAAGACTCATCGATCTGCGGGGTATCATATTTTGACTGCCTTCCTCTACTTCCATGAGATTGCGAAGGGTCTGGATAGCTCTAAATCTTGCCCAACAGGCTTGCCAGTTGGCCACAATGGTGTATCCTCCCTTTAGTAGAAAAGTAGCTGCAGGGGCTTCTCGGGATCGGCGTAGCGCTCCTTGAACTCTTGCCGAGCTAACCACCGAGCTAGAGGTAACATAGTCTCCTTCATGTCCATGACACCGCGCTTCTTTTGGTCGATGTGGGAAGCATCAACTACCAGGCGCTCGAGCTTGCTAAGGTTTAAGGCGGCTATATATATCTGTCAGACCTACGAAAAGGGGCTGGTCGAGAGGAAGACGAGAAGACTTACAGTTATCGACCAAGTCGGATAATCGAACGGGAGTGCCCACAGCAACACCCGTGCGGTGTTTCTGGAGGAACTGCACGCTTTCCTCTAGCTTGATGTGCTTCGCAAACTGGAAGGGGGATTAGTCCGAGATGACCCCTGTGTTGGCATGGATACGTTCAACATACCAGTTTCGCGACTGCGTTGTTTTTCGATTGATACTTTCGAACGGATCTATACCTGGTAAGTAGGGACTGATACTGGGACTAGAGGAGCGATAAAACGAGGGAGAAGAAAAGGCATACCTGACGAGATCTGCGGCTCGCAGACCGGCGCCGGTGACGATGATGGTGTGTGGTGCACCGTTCTCCTTGGGCGCTTCCCCTAACTTCTTGGCGTCTGCGAACGTCTCTAGGAATTGTGGTAGATTCTCTAGGTTCCTCGTCTCCTGGAAGGACGTGGTGTCTGTGATGTAATTCGCTAGAACGTCACGTTAGCATCTGCCCTTCGGAATATACGGGGCAGGCTGAGCATACGCGATATGTCTAGTTGGCTGAGCTCGACGGGTTTTAAGTCCGTTCCGAATCTCCTGATCTTCTTGGATATGTGATCTGACAGGAGCAGATTATCTATCATTGAGAGCTTCTTGTTGACGCCGATTTCCAAGTCGAGATACTCTTCATCCTCCTCGTAGGCTTGCCTTCTTCGTTTTCGTGAAGAAGTCTCGTCATTGCGAGGACGTTTCTTGGACTTGGCTTTTGAGGCTGCGGGTTGCTGCCTTTGAACTTGGGTTTCTGCCATGATTATATCGCCCCTTGGTAGTTTTGGATTGCGATATCGTGTGTCTATTTATAGATTGGATGTTATGTCGAGTATTTTGGATGGTTGTATTATGAGAATGAGAATGAGAATGAGAACTATCGATGAGAATTGCCGATGAGAAGAAAAATTCAGTTAACCGTCGAGGTCCTAGCTCTTATCCTATATAGATATTCATATAAGAGATGTATCCACCGTAGCGTTCCTACACTACAAAGTTACTTCCATGTATCTCGTAAATTGAATTATCTAATCTAAGCCCCGCCATGCCGACATCCCACCAAGGATAGAAAATTGCCCCGCGTCACACGTTCAACTCGTTCACTTCGCCGGAAGACTCCAAAAAACAAAACTTATAAATTATCAGTCACCCCATCTTACGTTGTTTTGTCACGCCGACGACGTATTTATCTTATATAAGGGGGATCTTCTACGATCTTGTTTTCGTATTCTTTCGTCAATTGAATTCACACCACTCACCACTCTCATAATCCTCCCTTAAAATATGTCTGAAGCTCCCGTCGACCCGGCCCAAGCTTCGAGCTCTGCCCCTCCAGCCGAGGGTGAAGCTCCCGCCCAATCCAAGAAGGGCGCAAAGAAGGCCGAAGCAAAGGCCAAGAAGGAAGCCGAAAAGGCACGCAAGGCCGCTGAGAGAGAAGCTGCTGCTGCTGCTCAAAAGGCTGCTTCTGGAGGAAACGAGGATCTTGCTAAGGAGAATTATGGCAATATTTCTCATAATACCAAAGTTGACGCGGAAAAGGTGCAGCTTAAGCACTTGGGAGATCAGCATATCGGAAAATCCGTGAAACTACGAGCGTGGATTCAAAACTCCCGTATGCAGGGTGCAAAGATGGCATTCGTCGAGTTACGAGAAGAGCGCAACTGGTCTATTCAGGGTGTTATTTCGGCCAGCGCCGAGGGCAAGCCGGTTAGCAAGCAGATGGCTAAATGGGTCGGTGGTATCCGATTAGAAAGTTTCGTATTAGTCGAAGCCACCGTTCAGAAGCCCCTCGAGCCCGTCAAGAGCTGCCGTGTTAGCGACTACGAGTTACACCTCACAAAGGTTTATTTAATTGCTTCCGGTCCCGAGGTCCTGCCTCTAGGTCTCAACGCCGCCAACAGGGCTATTTCCAGCTTCGACGACGAGGACCCCTCGGCACCTGCCGCAGCTCCTGCTGAGGGCGTCGAGAACCTTAGCATTGCCGAATCTGCGGCGGCGCCGTCTGCAAGCTTGTCTACACACTTGAACAACCCGGCTCTACACAAGCGCGCACCAGTGCAGCAAGCCATCGCCGACGTTCGAATGACTGTGCGGAAGCTATTCAGCGAATATCTCGAGTCCAAAGACTTTGTCCAGTTCGAGCCCCCTTGTCTAATTGGTGCCGCTTCTGAAGGTGGCGCAAACGTGTTCTCGCTGCCGTACTTCGAGAAGCAAGCTTTCCTTGCACAATCGCCTCAGTTCTACAAGCAAATCGAAATTGCTGGTGGCCGAAAGCGTGTATACTGCATTGGACCCGTATTCCGAGCAGAAAACAGCAACACTCCCCGACATATGACTGAGGTAAAATCAAACCCAACTGTTTATTATTATTATTATTATTTATTATTATATTAGATCAAACAACTAACAGCATCTAGTTCACTGGTCTCGATTTGGAAATGGAAATTGAGGACCACTATCACGAGGTCCGCGACATGATCGAAGGTGTCATGCTCTACATCTTCCGAGGACTCCAGGAGCGATGCAAGGAGCAAATCGAGCTCATCCGAGCCATCTACCCCTCCGAAGAGTTCCTATTACCAGAGCCCGGTAAGGAGGTCCGACTCACATTCGCCGAGGGCCAAAAGCTGCTACGTGAAGAAGGTCCCGAGGAGTTCCGCAACGTCTCGGACGACGAGGATATGAGCACCCCGCAAGAAAAGGCGCTTGGTGCTCTGATACGCAAGAAGTTTGGCACCGACTTCTACGTGCTCGACAAGTTCCCCGAGGGCGCGCGTCCCTTCTACACTATCGAGGACCCCGAGAACCCGAAGGTCACCAACGCGTACGATTTCTTCATGCGCGGCCAAGAAATTCTATCCGGTGGTCAGCGTATCCACATCCCCGAGCTGCTAGAGGCTCGTCTACGCAAGAAGGGCATCGACCCCGCGAGCCCTGGTATCAAGGACTACGTCGACGTGTTTAGGTCGGCTGGTGTACCGCCCCACGGTGGTGGAGGTATCGGTCTCGACCGTGTGGTTGCGTGGTACTTGAATTTGCCCAGTGTGCACCTAACGAGTTATTACCCTCGTACACCGAAGCGGTTAACACCGTAAGGAAGAAGTAGTGTGTCGTTTGTGTGCTTATCGTGACGTTCTGTAATGCGCGCGAAAAGGGGAGGCATGATAAATAGAGGAGGAAAGAAGCTATTCTTGTGTTTCAGGGGCGATATGTTGGTCATATTCGTGCCGAGATGGGAGTAGATGTGAGAAATAAGATCAAATACCTAAAATAAATATTTCAAAGTTAAGAGCCGCATGCATGCCCTTGGTAATTAGTAGATTGGGGGGCTATAGGGGCTACCCATGACCGTAGTGTACATCGTATAATCCAAGTAATCAGCGGATTGCGTATTATATAATTATTTTTACTTTGATAGAATAGGTATGTCTCGATGGAATGTCATGTTACTATAGGTAGGTTCAGGATTAAAGGGGGCGCCGGAAGTATCTCGTGACGTATTAGTCTATATAACGTAGCGATTAGTATGGTATTTGAAGAACGAAATTATTGATTAAACTTTCAACGTTGCATTAAAAAAATTAAAAAAAAGGAATCCAAAAAGGAGGCGGAAAAAAAAAAAAAAAGAACGAAACCAAGTGTGTGCAAGTGACTCAAACATCAAATCTCAGGGGTACTTTGTACCCGCGAATAATTTTTTGCTCTTACCACTTGACCACCCAGTCTCTAATAGTCTATCTATTGTTAGGATATATATAGCTTCGGTCACGGCCCCTCAAGTGCACAGATATCGACCAACCCAACCCTAATTGACGTAGCGACGGGGAACACGGACGGTGACAAGATATGGGATGTACTTAATTCTTTTTGTATTAGACCACTTCCTTATACAGAGGCAGCATCCGATCACTTGATTCATGTCGTGATACCACTGCTTCCTCTTTATAATACTAGTGTACAATGCGTATCGCATTCCCCCCTACTCGTTTTCGTCATTTCATGTTTCCCTTCTTCTCTTTTATTAGCGTTTATCCCAATTCCCCCATTCCATAGCCCCTATCTTCCTTCATTTATGCTTTCCACCGAGCATCGATTTGCTTCTTCCGAACCTGCGTAGAATTGTTAGCATTCCTATATTCTTTTGATTAAAAACTGAAAGAAAGGCGTGAAGGCTTACCATAGGCTTCAAAGCACTCACGCCCAACACGAGCGCCGCCACGGTACCCACCAGCGCCAACTTATTAAATCCCTTGCCCAAAACATCAAACGCCAGACTAGGCGTGACCCTCGTCCCGAACACGTCAATACCATACGCTAGTACCAAGCTTGTGCTCTCGAGTACCGCTGGCGCAGTAATAATTTCCTTGACACCGAGCACATCCCGCTGGTGTGTGATAAACATACGGGTATCTAGTTCGATGGCCGGGAAGTATTTGCTCAGTCCCTCTTCTAATTCCGCGGGTGTCGGGTCGCGGCCTACGGGGCGGCGGGGCTCTAGGGCTGCGCGTGGGATGCCGACGATGGAGTGGGATTCCGGTAAGTATGCCAATAGCTGGCGGGACGTAATTCCCTGGCGAGTTTTTGTTACGGCAAGGGATTTGATGGGGGCCGAGAGTATGAATGTTTTGGAAATGACGGAAGGAAGATAGGGGCCGGTGGGTAGATCAATTGGGTCCAGGGACGAGTAATTAACCAAGTCGCCGAGCGGACCACGGTCATTTACATTATCTGATTCATATAGGTCGGAAACAACAACTTGGTATCCCTTCAGGCTCTGTGCTTGTGACTCTCGTAGTTTGTACTGGCCAAAGAACGAGCATAGAAACCAATTTTCGGCGACAGCGCAGGTAATGTCTTTGGTGGGGTCGATACCCTCATAGGTAGACGAAGTCAATACCTGTCCGGAGACTGTATCCAGGAGATATACGAAAAGGGATGCTGCCTGCTCGTTGATAGCTGCAACTACCAAAGTGTTAGGGTTCAAGTACTTATACTTGACGGTTCGATCTCCTAGCACTCGGCCTATAGAGGCGATCGGGTCATGTGCAGATCGACTTGCTACCTCGACGATCTTCTGTCCTGAGGGAGGGTTGAAGGTCCACGTAGGGATTTCGACAGCTTGTTGACCTTTAGTCACAAATTTCACCCCTCTGATTCCACCATCATTCGTTCGTGTGACAATTGTTTGCTTGGGAGCCCACGTGCTGTTTATCTCGGAAATCTTTCCCCCTTCACCGATAGGCAGTAACCAGGGACCAGCCTCGCTGTCTACTACGACGGCGCTTTCGACCGGCGGGAATAGACCGACCGGTATCGATTCAACAGTCTTGCCAGTATCGGACTTGACGATGATGAATTCACCGTCAGCTCCACGGACAGTAACAAATCCGTTGACATCATCAGCATGGATGGCTTTCACATTCCAGGGTCTCTTGCCGGGTGTTTCACTCGCGGATTTGGACCAGACAATCCTTCCGTGGTTACCGGTGTCGAGACCGTACAGCTTACCACGCTTCGTCGCTAGAACAACGAGCTTGTTGAATCCAAAACCATCTCGTGAAAGGGTCTCGCTGGACTTAGCAGTCTCCGAGCCAAGAAGACTAGCCGAGATACGCTCAGGAACAGTCTGCAGATATGCGGGTAAGTGTTGAAGCTCCTCGATATGGCGAGTCACTCGGTGGACAAAAGCAGACCAGGGGTCAGTATGTGCTTCAGCCTCCAGGGTCCTAGCTAAGTCCTCCGACTCGGGAATTTCCGCCCATGTAGCAGCAACCGCACCACTCAGCCCTTCGGGTCGAGTCCAGGACACGTCGCCGTTTACGATTTGGGTCCAATCATCGGAATCAGTAACGATAGCAGACCTGACGGCGTAGTTATCCTCAGACTTCTTGATAACCTCGGAAACACCGTGGACGGCATCCAGCTTCTCTGCTCCCGTGTTCAAGGGCCAACGACCTAAGACACCGTGAGAGAGAGACGAAGTAAGGATAACTTCGTCGGATGTAACTCGGGTAAAGTAGACGTTGGCGGCGGAAGAACTACTAGAGAATGAACTTGCACCATCGAGCAGCGGTAGGTCATATGCCTTGGTGATAGCATTGCTCTTGAGATCGACATGGAATACGTCCGCTTTACTTCCTTTCTTAGTCCGGGTATGTACGAGGAAATGCGGCGAAGAGCGGAGGGTATGCGGAGCGTGAACTTCCACGCTAACAGTATCAGCTACGAGAGGAAACTCCTGTCTGCTCTTGGAACCGAGGACGTTGACCTTGAGCTTCGTTAAGGTGTTGTCGGTCCAGGCAACGACGGGAGCCGCGGAGTTGGCCCCAACGAACTGGACGTCTTCCGGCTTTTGTACCTCGCCCTTAGTTCCGAGGATAATCTCGTCTAGCTTCTTTCCAGTAAGGGTATCCAGTACGATAACCTTGAGATTATAGGATAACAGTGAACCATGTAGAGTAACGACAAAGACCTTTTCGACGTTGGTGCTGACTTGAAGAGGGATACCCTTAGTGACCTCTCGGAATTCCCAGACCACACGTCCCTCAATGCCGTGTATCCTTCGTGCAACCGTTGTGCCGTCTTCTTGATATAAGGTCAGGACATCCTTGTGGTCTTTCTCGGTCATTTCCATAATCTCCAGGTCCTTGACCGTCCCACCAAAGTCCAGTGTCCAGACATTGCGACCGCTAATGGCATCCCACGCATGTACAGAGCTACCCAAAGCACTAGCTAGCCACGTCTCATCCTCGCCAGCTCGTAGGTGGCCACCACCATTTGTAATATTCTTATTTAATAACTGTCTCCATACGACGGCACCATTTCCGGGATTGACGGCACCTAGAACACCAACGTCGCTAAGGGTATATAGAAGACTAGCCTTTTCTTGAGGTCTCGGTCGGTGGAAGAATGTGGTTTCTCGTTGAGGAAGGCCGAGGAGCTCATGGTGAAAGTCGATGTGGCCGACTTCGTCTTTAAAGACGGCGCGAACAGCAGCAGGCAGGGCTAACAAGAAGGCGACCGACAACGTCTGCACCGGTAGATGCATCTTGGTCGATTGCGTAGAATTTACCCTACGCGACGAAGATGCTATTTAAAACCGGGGATCGTGATAATCGGTAATATCTGGCATTACTGTAATAGAGTCGATGGTCCAGATCAGCAGTTTAACGTTGGGACGAAATCCACGTTTGAGTCCACCGCTGGAATCCACCGCTGGAATCCACCGAATATCCACTGTTGGAATAGGTATCCACCATGATACAATGCTTACATAGGTACCCGCTATTACGTAGTTCGTATTCCTATAAGACAGATATTCACCTACATAGGTAGGTATATAGGTACCTAGGTAGATAGGTACGTAATGGAAAGATACTTAGGTACCTAACCTAGGTATTTCGAGTATAAATAACTAAACCCGGTCCATCTCATCAAGTCAATTACTTATTATATGCACCTCTCAAGTAGGTAGTGTATTACACGTATGCTACTGCTTTCGTATGGAGATAATCAAGTTCACCGAATGCCGATAGTTAGGTATAGCCCAAGAGTCAATACACTCACATAATAACAACAATCTCAAACATCAATTGGTATCTCTCAAAGCATAGCAAACTGTCTATGGCGTTCCTCCCTAGGTGCTGGTATTACATAGGTCGTTATCAAGACCTCCATCTCGACCGCCCTGCTGGGCGAACTGGCTAAACGTAAAAGGAAACGCACGCACTATCTGCATTAACAGCCCCTGGACCTTAGAATATCGCAATAGACCGGGAGAGGGTTTGCACGTTAGCATCGTGGTCAACTATTATCAACCCAAAAAAGGACTCGAGAGTTTTACTCGTCGTCATTTCTGTTCATTGTTAGCGAGGATTCTCGAATAATATCATCTCGGTCTTAGAACTTACGCCTTCTTGGGACGGCCTCGACCTCGTCCACGCTTGGGAGCGGGCTCCTCTTCGTTAGCTCCAGCGGTCTTAGTCTTACGGCTACCCTTCGCTTTGGGGGCTGCCTTCTTAGGTGCTGGCTTCGGGGCGGGTTCCTCGTCATCCTCGCCGTTCTCATCTTGGTCCGATTCGACAGCCTTGGCCTTACGACTACCCTTTGCCTTAGGCTTGGTCTTAGCCTTAGGAGCAGGCTCTGGTTCCTCATCTTCTTCTTCCTCCTCGTCGGATGCGGGAGCGGGGGGCGGGGGTTTAACAGCAGCCTTTTTGCCCCGAGCTGCTTTAGTAGGGGCTTTGGAAGGAGCCTTGACAGGTGCAGCCTCTTCTTGCTCTTCCTCTTCCTCGTCTTCGTCAGCTACCTTTTTGGATTTGCGGCTAGCTTTAGTGGCCTTCTTTTTGGCAGGAGGGGCTTCATCCTCTTCATCCTCTTCATCTGCCTTCTTGCGGCCACGCTTTGCAGATTTCTTCGGGGCAGCCTTCTTGGGGGCCTCCTCTTCTTCGTCCTTGATAGATGTGAGTAAAAACAGAAACAGAATGTGATGGAAAAACTGACCTCATCTTTCTTGGACTTCTTCTTAGAGACAGCACGGCCACGAATGGCTGGTTGGCCGGGTTTGTTGAATTCAGGGTCCTGCCAAATCGTCAGCTACGATTTTCACGGCACGCGCTACTTCAAACTTACACCCTTGAAATCCTCGGGATCAATGTGACCTTGAGTCACAACGCGACGTATCTTTTCTTGGATCTCTGGCTGCTCACTAGGAGTGAAAGGTCAGTAAAATGTAATCATGGGACATTTTAAGGAGACTCACTCTAATTCGTCATATCCGTCAAGCATGTCCCACTGATAACCGCCATTGTCGTCGGAGATCTTCTCCTGGACGTTGGCAACTGTTTTACCAGAGACACAGCCCCTACGAAAGGGTTAGCTCTTGACTGGGAGTTGATAAAAGCAACGCATCATCTTACCAGTGTCGCCATTTAAAGGATCCGTTGTCGCTTCCGGGCATATCAACCCATACACCAAAACGCAGCTCGCCCTTTTGGATTTTATCAGAGGTTTTTTTGCATAGGGTGTCCTGACATCCGGCACGGCCAGACTTGGCGATCTCTAAAACTAGGTGAGCTATATTGACTAAGAGAGTAGGGGGAAAGAGTAGAGCGGATGAGGCAATCGAGTATGAGGATAATGACGATAAGGTGGAAATGCAGGGGGTTAATGGTAATTGTGACGGGGAAAAATAAAAGAAAAGCTCACGACTCACCAACGCGATAAGACATGATTGTCTCGTACTGGTTTTTAGAAACGACCAAGGTATAATAATATTATGGGATATCGCAAGTCAAGATAGTATGAAAGGTGAGTGAAAGAAAAATCGTATGAGATGAGATGAGATGGTGACTTTCGGTGTAGAGGTATGTAGAATGATGATAGACTGCTGCCACTTGGGAAATGGGGAAATGGGTTAGATGGCAGGTCTCAGAATAACGCAATCGTTAAAGATTCTCGAGGAAATTGGTTTTTGTTTATTCTAGATAGACCAATTCCCTAAAGGTTGAAAGGATTTCAAATGCAGTAAAGGAGACAAATGCATAGACGAAATAAGTCCTAGGTTGTCAAAGAGGGAAAACAATAAGGAGAACTCGAGAAAGAATAGAGAATTTGGAGACGAGCTTGATTTCGGGGGGGTTGAAACGCGCAGTGGTGGTAACGAAAAGGTAGCGCGTGTCGAGCACGGAGGTAGCTCCAGACACCCCAACCTGTCTATTTAACATCAGTACTCACTACCTAGAGGAAGGCAGGTACCTCTAATCTAGTGAGCCGTGCCCTGGCAGTTGACCTATGTACCACACCATTTAGGCGGCAATCCGATAGATTAGGGCAACAATTATAGGCAATTATAGGCATATCTAGGTGCCTGGTTCTTCACCTAGGCGTGTACGCTAGGTACCTCTTCTAGACCTAAGGAGGTACCCCATACCTCTCTAGTACGTATCTGCCTAACATCACGCAGCACTAACCGTACCGCACCTACCAAAGTGTGGTTGAGTCGCAGTAGATTTTAATTTGCACATCTCTTCATTTAAGGGGGAAACGATCACCTGCCTTCTTTTTTTTTTTTTTTTTTTTTTTTTTTTTCCTACATCCGCAATCATCTCTGATTTTATTATCGTCGCTGTTTATTGTGCTTTCATTACTCTGCGGCTCCCTTTTCCTCCGATCTAAACACCCTTCAAAAACACAGCCTAAATAAACATGCAAAGCCTACTTGTAGAGAATGACCATTGGAAATGTCATGTCCAAATATCGTAATAACGCGTTGCTCGTATCTTATATCCCATAATAAGTAAACAAGCACCCGTCGAAAAATTCAATGATACAAAACCGCTCTTCTACAAAAATGGACACCAACCGATATACATCGCCGATAGGTTCTTGGGGTTTACAGCCTGCTTGATCAACTCTTCCACCTGCCCCTCCACTCCAAGTGGGATACTTTCGTCGGGTAGTAAACCTCTGACCTTTCTCTTAATGCTATCAACCACACTCTGAGGATTGAGCTTGACGACCTCGTTCTTTTTACGTTTATCCCGTTGTAGATCTAACGTCGGGTCGTAGATGAAAGCTTCTAGGATTGTCATCAATGTTTCCTCTTGTTGCCGAAGAATGCTTAGTGTCAATTCGGAGCATTGTCTAAATGGTCCCTCGTACCCGTAAATTCCCATTGCCGCCACCATATTGTGTGTTAAGCGGAATGGTACTCGTTCCGGTTGCGCAAAGGTAAGGCCTTTGTCGAAAAGACAGTTGAAATCGACATGAAATACGCCGCCGTTGCCTTCTTCCAGGAGCACGTTTTCACCGTGTCGGTCACCAAGTCCTAGAATTGTGCCGACCATCGACATAACGGCGCATGATCTCGTGTATCTGAGTCGAGCTGCGAACCAAGTTGAAGGGTTTGGGAATTGGGCGATAAACCAATTAGGAAGCACAGGTGGGAACATCCCCATGATCGTCTCTGAAAATATCTTGATATTCTTGTCGCTCGAGGTCGCATCCTTCATCATCTGTGCTAAATGTCGATAATCGGGGATTATGCCACGAGACCGGTAAATGGCAAGAAGGATATCTCGGAGTGTTTTGAGTCCGTCAACCCACTCGATGATACCGCACTCCTCGTTAAGCGGCGTAACAGCGTACGTTTTAATGTACAGTTGCCTCCTACTAGATTCCGCGTCTCGCTTCAACGACCGATTGATCATGCTATTGAATTCCATTAGTCGTTGGTCAGTCCGGAGATCATCTTTTGGCTTGATGAGCAAGCCATAGTTCACTCCGTCCGACCCACGAGCGGTGAGTTTTCGAGGTTTTGCCAAAGAACCCAACACTAAAACTTCGTCTAAGAATGATTGAATAACGATGACGTCTCGTGAAAATGCCTTATGTTTTTTGACATTATCCGTAAGAGTAGGCAGCGTAGCTGTGAGACAGGCCTCTATCGGGACGACGAGTGGACATGGCGTGCATTTATGATTGAAGTTCAGATCTCGAGTGATGCTGGCGACTGTCGTCCTATTGCTCTGGAAATCCCCATTATTACAAGCCATAAGCAGCTGCTCTGCCAACTTCTCGCCCATGCGCAGCAGAGATTTCAGATCGTAAGCACCATTTTCCACCTTCTTACCCTTACCCCTGAGCTTTTGAAGCATCTGTTGGCCTCGTGCTCTTCGTTCCGATGACGCTTGCCGAGTGGTCATCACAGCAAATAAACTCCATAGCGCTTGCCTTGGATGAGCCTCGACAACCCTTAGTATGATTTCTTCCAATATCATAAATACTTCCGTATTAGGGTGGGCGATACGAGCCACCAATTGAGGCAAAGTCGTGTAAAAGATGTACGCAGGCAATCGCTGAATTGATTTGAAGAGGTATTTATGAAGCGATTCGAGCTGCGTTTTGCGGCGATAGTGAAGCTCCTTGGAAAGCGAGATCTTGCCCTCTGGCGCTTTATCAACCTGGGCACCCATCTCAAGCCATAGCGTTAGGACTCGCGGAAGAGTCTGGTAGAGGTATTTAACCCCATAGTTTAATGATCTGATGTAATTCTCGATTACGAGCTTAGCCGTCTCTCCGGTTAGGTACTCATCACTTTGATCATCTGGTTTTAGTACCTTCTCAGATTCGAGAACTTTTTTATAATGCCGGCCAAGGTAATAATGACCCTTTTCCCATGTGCCGTAGATTTTGGGGACATTCCGGTAGTGTTCCCGCAGCGCAGAAGCATGAGTCTGGCCTGCGCTATCGAGCCACTTTGCAAGAAGCAATTGCGCACGCGCAGTTAACATACTCTGCTGAGACTCAATGTTCTTCTCGGAGGATTCATGTTCAGTGAAACTATAGCTGGTAAAGGATTGGCTATCGATAGCTCCCTGGAGGGTTTGAATTGCCTTCCTATTATGACCCTCCTTCCACAACAGCCGTGCATTTTCAATGGTCGCGGAGTTGTCACCGAGTTGTGAAGCATGGAGCACTGCATTGAAGGATTGGTGCATAGAATTGGACTTTCGCGCAAGTCGAGCACTCGATAGCCAGAGGGCTGAGATATCTAGATCACTAAATCTTGACCTGTTTCGATTAGCTTTTGAAGTTAAAGGGATGATATCTAAATATCCAAGGAGACTTACCCCATTAATTTCATAGCTGCTCGCCGGATACTTAGCACATATTGCTTATCGTTGACATAAGATCCGAGAACTTCAAGACGTCGACCGAGAGTTTTAAGTACCTCTTGAGGATGCTGATTGCCATCGTTGTTGATGCCAGCAATAAGTTCTAGGTCAGTTAGAACATGACATTTTAACATGGGTTCGTGGCACGCCTGTAGCGACGACGTGGCCGAGTAGTTCATGGAAGCATTGACTCTGTCTCTAAGTATTCTCATCTGATGAACGAAATCCTTCTCCGATCCTCTCTTAAGAGAAAGAAGGGCTTGGGCGATTGATACGTTGAAATTTTCGGTGGTATCTCCTTGGTACTTCCTAATGAATTTTTCCATCGTCTGCCATCTTCCCGTTGCCCAGGATGCCTCTACGGCGTAAGGCACTATCCGATTAATTGTTGTAATAGCGGTGTGCTTCTCGATACCTTCAACATAATTCAAGAGGACGTCTGTGATATTTGTTAACGCATGTTCTCATGATTATCCTGATAAGTAGCTCACCATGCTGTCCTGATTCTTTAAGGCAAGTTAGGAGATCAACCTGGACATCTACATTATCAGGGTCTTCGGCAAGCTTGATTTCGTACCAAGTCTGTGCCGCTGCCCATCTCCCTGCCTTCCGATGACTCCGAACTTGCTGGTTGATATCGAGCACGTGTAGATGTGCCGATATTCCCTCTAACCCATCTGGTTCGTCTATCTGCGTATATATGTCTTGTAGCCTTTGAAGGAATCTTTCTCTTTCGTCGGCGCCTCTCTTTTCTTCGTCTACCTGACGGATATGTTGTTCTAGATGAAACAAAGCTCGAGCATAAGCTTTGCAATCCACCGCCCGCTTCGATATCAATTCTGCGGGAATAGAATCGAGAATTTTTTGTACCTTGTCCATGGCGGCGTGGTCGCGCGGATTTAAGCTGCTAGAAGTCCTCTTTAATTGCAGCCATCGCATACCATAGTCGATAAAACGAAATACAGCCTATCGCAATTAGTACTAGAATTACGGAGACGACACATCGGAAGCCTACCTCGCAATATAGTTTTTGATTTTCCCTCTCTTCGTAAGTCGCGTTGCTCGGAACTTCATGGTGAAGCACATTGAGAAGTTCGTTAAGTACGTTCAAGCGCTCTTCATCCGTCGTATCTTCACCTACAATAATGTGGAGGACTACATACGGAAATAAAAATTCCGCTGTGGAAAGGTCCTTGATCCGAATCACTCGGCACAGAGGTTCGAATATGAGTTGAGCAAATGGAGCCTGTGGTTTGCGCATAAGGTCAAGAGTGAAGCTTCGCATCCAGTTCGCATACCTTGTCTTACCAGGACGAAATATAGGGTATTCTGTTTTCTGCGGGGCCATTGGCTGAACGACGTATCTCGAAGTCATGAAAGGAATTAAAACCTCGCGAGCATTTTCGGACATTGATAGCCATCTCCGATAAATGGGTGCCGCCTCTCGAGACCCCTGCATTTCCACAGCAGCTCTGATATCGGATCGATCAAGTAATTCTTGCATAGCATACGAGAGGAACCCTTGGAGATTGGTATCGGTTGCGGAGAGGAACGACTTAACCAATACCTCCTCTAATATGTATATGACAAAGTCTGTTGTCTCGCCGGCGTGCTCAAAATTGCTTCTGATGACAATTTGCTTCGAGGCACGGACCGTCTCAACACGATTCGGATCCAGACAACCTATTAGCCCTAGGCATCGGGTGCATAGATCGCTAATTTCATCGTGGGTCCCGTTATATCGCGATGAGCAATCTAGAAGCGAGCGAGCAAGAGTAGGAACAACAGAGTCGGGCTGCTCACTAACTGCGGATGCCTGCAAATAATCTTGCTGCCTCTGCAGATAAGATACAAGTTCCCTTAACGCTAATAAGACAACTCCATCATTTTCATGGCGAATCCTCTCTGCAAGCAAGGAGAAAGCTGTCCTGCTGTCGACGGGTTGACGAAGCTTGCTAAGTTGGGCCTCAATATCCAATAGTTCATTGATATGGCTAAATGATGGGAGTTTACTAATCATCGCTTCCAGCACTACGCTCTCTTTTTCTAATAAGGACTCGATCAAATTTCGGGTTAGCTTTTGTGTTGCCTCGTCAAATGAGGGCCAATAATGGCTGATGAGGAAAAATGTTGTCTCGATAAGGGCCTCGACGTCCTCTTCTTCTAGATGAATCAGCATCGAAGCCCAGCAGGAAAACGCAGCAGAGCGAAGTTCGTCGTACTGCATCACTGCCTGGAGACAAGCGGAGATCTATATACAGGTTAGCACGTGTTGAATATGAATCCAAGACAATAGTATTACCTGCGGGCGAGCAATACGGATATACTGTTTTCCGGTACGAATCATCTCTTCCATTGCTCTTATACATCGTTTTCTCTCTTGTGTTGGCGTTCGGATTGACACATCGTTGATGACTTGGGTCAACCCGGCCATGAGAGCTAGTGCATATCTCTGCAAAAAAGGGCCTGATGCATGTACTTTCTTCTGCTTCAGCTCACCGGTCCCTGCTAGCATCATGCTTGCCACTTTATTTAAGACGCTACGGACCTGGAAGCCCAATCAGTACTGTTTGTAATACAAGTCGCGGGTAAGGGGTGCTCACATGAGGCTTGCGATCTTCTTCAGAATCACCTGCAGTCTTCAGTAGTTCCAATGTAGTCCCGATAGGCTCTATTCGAAGTAACTCCAGTAGACCGCCAGATTTATTAAGGTGTGGTGATATACATCCCAATAGCTCCATACAAAATTTCTCGATATCGGGCGCATCCTGTGTTAGTAAAAGAGCCAGAATAGGACCTAGGTTAGCCTCGTCTAAACATGGCTGCCAAACTTCTTTTTCATTTCGAGCTTCCGCGATCTTTTGGATGACATCGCTCTTTTTAGTGAGCACAAGCCAAGGCAGAGCATATTTTTGAGTATAGAGCAGCAACTCTGCTATACTCATATCCAGCAGCTCCGCGAGCAGCTTTGCTAGTTTGGGACGAGTCGTAAGGTCCTTAACCGCAGAAAAGGCGAGATATCTCCAAAATGGTTCGAAAAATTGCCGGGTGGCCATACCGCGAGATCGAGCAAGCTTCACTATCTATGTAAAGTCAGAGATCTGATAAATAAGGTTATAGATTGGCGGCCGTACCTCAGCAAATGCGGCCGCTGATATAATCATGCTCTCATGTCCCAGGTAGTCAACTAGCTTCACGAGTACAAGATTTAGCTGATCATCATATATGACACTAGGATGGGCGTTTAGTATTCACTTCAAACAGCGTGGAATTTATGTGTTTACCTTCCGACTTGAGACCAAGCTAAAATACACGTCTCCGTAAGCTGGGGTGTGTCTTGTTCCGAAAGAGATCGAAGTATATTAAGAACATTTGCGCAGTTTCTTTGTGCAACTTTCAACGTGATATTTGGATGCGTTGAGATAGATAGGAACACGGTAACAGTTCGTCTAGCCTTATTAGCCAAAATCTGACATATGCCCAATACTTACTCACCCGGCGGCGATGCGAAGCTCTCGGACGGAACTCTGGAGTGACTTTAAACACCATTGCGCAGTCGCGGAAATCTCTATGTCCAGGAAGTCTAAATCCGTGCAGTGTCTTGCGATCCGTCTCAAGACGGTCATGGCGGTTACCCGTGGTTTCTGAGATTCAAGAAAACTCGGGAGCTGAACCAGCCACGTAAATATGCCTTGGACCGTCTGCTTGGTATTGGGGTCAAGGTAGAATGACTGTTCGCTTGCTGGTTGAGAAGCCCAGCAATGACGACAATCAAGCCGTAGGAATTTCTCCCCCTTAGTCTCATGTATTATGAGTGTATCGTCCGCAGCGCAACATATATAACCGAGTAAGTTGATGATTCGACACAGCTCAGATTCAGAGATTTCATTGAACCGAGTCCTATCATTGTAAGTAAGCCACAGCCAGTGATACAGGTAACCGGATTGACTTACTCCAAGATAGCCATTAAGTCTGTGAGACTCGACATAGGCTCCACCCCAAGTAAATGCCATATTCGAGTTGTGACTTTAGACAACGACAGCGAATCAGCTGAGACTTTTCTTCGCTTTGACTGGCGCTCAGAATCCTTAGCGTCCACGACTTCTATATTCAGTTCATTAACCTGGTGGCGGAGTTCCTCGTCGGAAAACTGGTCCGCCTGTGCCACAACGTTTAGTAAAGCAGGTGAAGGAGTAATAGCCACTTTCCGGAGCAATTCTAAACACCTCTATGCTATAATTAGTAGCCTCTCCTTTAGTTCTTGGCTGGTACCTACCCATAGATCAGTCCCGGACAGGGCAACTTCATTACCCAATATCGGTTTCTCAAGCGTCGGTATCAGTTGCGAAGTAACGAGCCGCGATATTGGCTCGGAGTATAAGCAAATCTTAGCCACCTTCCCAAGTGACCTACAGAGTAATTGATACTCGGAACTTTCTTGGCCGTCAGCTACAAGCCTTCCTAATCGGTGATTTGACATATCCATGCAGAGAAGGACTAATAGCGTAGATGCTTTCTGCTGAACACACCTATCAAAGCTACTGGTGGCCCCGATGACTTCGAATAATTGCAAGGCATTCTCCAAGAATTGAGGAAGAACAGTGGGAAATATGTATTGCCATTGAATTTGTGTGTCGTGGAGATGAAGATAGGCGTCGAAAAGCCAAGGGATGCACTCCTGAAAATTAGACATTATGTCAAATTTAGTGTAATCTTGTGTCAGAGGTTTGGATATAATAGACAGGAGACAAGAAGCATGTTGTAAAGCATGTGATGCTGACGGTATAACGTATGTACATTGCTGGTGAAGTAGCTTCAAGTCTCCACTTGCGATAGAAATAAGAAATGGGTCTGGGGGTAATTGTAAGCGGACAGGGAGATCTCTGCTCGCCGACTGGATCTTGAAGCCCTTAAAATGCCCGATGATAGCTATACGAGTTTATCAGCTGAGACCATCGCTACGAAACTAAAGCAACTACACGCCTACCGTTGAAGCATATCTTGATATACGAAAGGAATTGTGGTAATACGGGCCATAATACCCCAGTAAGAGAGGCAGTCAAGAGTATTTCGTGGAAGAATAATTCGATCTCCCCTTTCATATCAGCGCAATGATCGTTTCCAAGCATTTTCAGGACCTTTGGGAAGATCCACAACCACAAAGGTTCGCCTCCTCTGAAGAGGAACGAGTCCGAACCAGACTTGGCAATGAGGACCTCGGGAGTTTCTTTGATGGTGATCTTGAGGAAATTCACAGCTTTTAGCGCATCCGCGCGTAGCTGAACTCTGTCGGCAAAAGGGTCATCCCATCTAAGGCCTTCTAAAACAACTCGGGTATAAACATAAATCAGCATATGATTATGCTCCATTCGCTCTTTCGCTGTCCTCAGCAGCTCAGGCTGGTTCTTGACTTCCTCTATAATTCCGAAGAACCTTTTCAGTTCTGCCGTCTCGTCGGGTCGAGAGGAGCGCGTCGAAGCGGAGATATTTTCCACCAGTTGCGCCGCCAGAGTTGACGGTGGCGGGCCATTATTGCAATTCACCTGGATATTCGCAAGACCTTCGCGGCCGTTTGGACCAACTCTTCCATGGGATGTGGGAGCCATGACGCCAATATATCATTACCTTTGAGGGACAAGGTCCAAAACTAAGAGAAGGTCGTGTTTGCGTATTGAAAAATAAAAGACGCGTTCAACGCGAACTTAATCCTCGCGCTACCACGTGATTTAAATTTAAAACATATTACCTATCATTAGTAAAGGCGGGGTTGATCTGTCCATGGGTAACTTACTTACTTACTAATCCGGCCAATCAACGGTAACAGCGATAGCAACGATAACTAACTAACCTAGCGATAGGTAGGTACTACAGGGTATGTGTTAGGTACTTAGGTACCTGTGGTCGAAGGTCTCCATTTGCATGGAATTGATGTCATGCAACTTATTTTTTACATGCTTTTCGATTTCAACATCGCGAAGCCAACCCTTATCGAACCGACCTAAGACGCCATACACCTCCCTCCTACGTTACCTCCCTTATCTACAATGGCTGTATTCCAAGCCAAGAAGTATCGGAGTGCCGCCGATGCCGGTACGTTCGCTGCGAGATACCGCGCCATGATGGCGAAACACCCATTCTTGTTATTCGGGCTACCATTCATGTCTGTCATAGTAGCTGGATCCTTTGTCCTGACGCCTGCCGCTGCCGTCCGTTACGAGAAACATGACCGGCGAGTCAGGCAGATGACGCGCGAAGAGGAATTGGGAGTGGGCAAGACAGGTCGGAGAGTAAACATGAAAGACGAATATTACGTTAGTTCTCTTTTGCGAAAGCTTTTACCTTCTTCGAATTATTATTATAGAGTATTATCCTAATACGTACATATTCACAGAGACTCGCCGCGAAGGATATAGACAACTGGGAACAGAAGCGTGTTAAAAGGCTTCCTGGAGAGCACGATGGTGTCCTATAAATTCAACCTAGTATTCAAACAACTGCCCGGTCGGTTGCTAGCAGCTTGACGTCGACACTCGGCATCGTTATTCTTCTTTCGGAGCGCCCGAGATAGTCGCGATATGAGTAATCCGTACCTCTTAATGGATACCTGAAGGATGAAACCTCAACTCCGAGATCCTTGGGATCTGATTACCTAATTGTTGGCTCTCTCGAAGCGATTTTCGTAGTAAGACTACGTCAACTTAGCGGCGGTGTTTGTTCAATCACTCCACAACTATTATCAATAGCCTTGGATGGTTGAAGTTTGAAGTGTTATCTTATGCCGGGCCCGTTTGCTGCAGGTTATGCCGCGTAAGGTTCCGCGATTCCTCTAGCGGCTTATTTCGGGAAAGGGGATTCCGTTCATGATTCGGATAACATAGTCGGCCAAACCTAGCAGCACGATTGCTAGCTGGGGAATAAGTTCTACCAGTTAAACAGACTCCACATGTTTGGTGCTGGACCGCTTCGCCGTCTTTACCCTCGTCCATGATGGGTTTAGAAGAGGGGTAGCTTGGGCTACCAATGCCAGTTCTGCCTCACAGCATCAGAGTGATAGCTACCTAGGTACTCAGTCAGTCTATTCAGACCCTCAACCATATACGAAGTATATTTACAACAAGAAATATCAATTACCCGCCGCGCATGAGCAGCCATCCTCTTCATAGGAACATAAGTTTCGCTTCTTACTCAACCCCTATCTACCTAGTCATGTCGATAAACTCGACTCTAGAAACGTCTAGACGATATAGCTGTTGGCTAAATTGTAGCCTAAACCACAATTCTAAAGAGACTCGCACACTAGAGCACCCCAGACACCCTGAAGCTTATGTAGGTAGGTTGGAAAAGTCTCCACGGCCAATTCATCAAATTCGTCTCCGTCTAATAACCTTTACTCTTTCCGAAACAGACGTCGGGCCCGTCAGCTTAGCATACAATTGGGCTCATGCATAAAGAATATCTTCAATCGTTTGTTAATATAGATAATCTTGATCCATCTGAAGTCCTGACTCGCGTTCCGATCCTATTTGCGGTTCTCGAAAGGACGCCAATAAGGTAGGATTGCCGGCCAACAGCCTAGTAGCCATTCACAACCGGAGGATTCATCTCCACTAGATTTTTCGTCTGAATTAAGTTGCTCTGGTGAGCGCGCTGTTGAGACCATGGTCCAGAGCTTCGTCGACATTGGTCATACCAAATTTCCGTGCGAGTCTTGAACCCCCCCCCAAAAAACCCCTAATAGCGTCGCCTAAATTGCCATCGAAAGTCAAGGAAAAGGGGGGGGTTCCAAAGAAGATCTCCTTAACTAGCGCGTGCGAATGCTGGTGTGAGAGCTCTTGCGATTGGTTGATATTAGATCGATTTATTATACGCTATCAAGATATCCCCAGCAGAAACAGGCTGAGAACTAATTGAACAGAAGGGTGACATCAGCACAACCTCATTTACGTTCAGCCTCGCTCATAAACCCTTTTTTTTCTTCGTCAGGGCGCCACCTAGATAGGCGCTGAACTCGACGTAACCCATATTTTATTATATTATTTTCCCCCTCGGGAGCCTCGCGATCTAATGGTTCGTTCTACTCCCCACCACCCTTTACACGCCTTGGTGGACGACTTCTAGAAAAGAGATCATTAATTATAATTTATATCGCCAATGAGGTTCAAGATGGTGCATAGAACCAATATAATCCCACAGATAGTTAGGACGAGATGGGAAAGGTACGTTTATACTAAACGCCGGAAACAATTAAGTTAATTAACTAAGTTTTACGCTGAACCGGCTCTCGAATATCTCCACATGGCCAGCTAAAGCAGGCTAAAGTTGCAATGGGGTGATGCGCCATCTGGGATCTGCAAGATCATCCAGACTGATGGGATCATAAGTACGACATGGGTAAATAACCTATGTTACTTATCCTGCCTACCTAGGTATGTAACATAGCCTTGCATGACCCCCTCGTTCTGCCCCGTCTGCCCTGTCTGCCCTGTCTGCCACATGCAAAATACGAATGTACGATACGAATAATTGTGACGAGAAACGGACCATATGTAACTCGACTTATAATACCTAGCCCTACCCTTAAGAGATAAATACATCGTAGCTTGATTCGGTTTATGACACGAGGAGGAAGACAATTCGTGTTCACAGCATTCCTTTTTCTTTTCATATTCCCCTTCCCTTCCCTTTCCTTTCTTTGCTTTTCTCCATTTTATCCCATCCCTCCCCTCCAACATGAAAAATCTGCCAAGGTTCGTCCGGACTTCTGAGACAAACGATCCGATGATTGGCGGGGACTATGACGGATGCAATAGAATGGCGACCACATGCCGCTATTGATGAATGACGCATTCGGTCCACACACACCTCCAGGGACGCTAAGCCAAGGAATAAATCGTAATAGTTTGGTTCTACTTGTGTATGTATTAGGTCTTATGATGTGAGTAATAAGCTTTTCTTGCCATGTTCGCTCAGTCCCGGCCGCCTTTAGACTCATCTCAAGAGTACTTCCATGGCGTGAATAGTAAGACTTCGCCTGTTCGCTTAGAAGGAATCGAGCTAGCTGCGAGGTACCAAGTCTCCTCTTTTCTCTTCACCGGCGGATCTTCAGGGACGATCGGGATGGATCATAGAATGGCTATTAAAATACCAACACCCTCCTGCGCCCCGGATCCTATCCTTGAGCTGAAAGAACTCGAAGCTTACCTAGCTTTCCAACACATACGCAACTCGAATCCTCGGGACTCTCCAACTATCAGCTCTAGAAGCTGGTATATACTGTGCAACCACAACATAAGCCTCACCGCTTACCCATGACATCCGACTACGAAACATTGTAGTATCTCTTCTTTTCTTTCTCACACTCATTCGTGCTACTTGGCCTCGAGGAGAGCATACTCTTACTATTTATATCTATCTACCTATATTACCTCCTCTACAACAGTCACGATGCGGGGCCTAAACAAGTCAGCACTCTTTCACAAGAAATCCAAGAGCAGCCTCTCGGGCAGGAAGGACAGCATCGATGAGCACTCTTCCTCTCATGCGCGAAAATGGAGCACATCGAGCACCGTCTCGACGGCGAGCAGCTCTCCCGATGCTAAGCTATTCGACCCGCTGTCACTGCACCCGCCTCTAAGTCTCAACACATCACCAAACATTATCCCGGAATACGACGAGGCACGGTACGAGGAGGAAGAGGAGCGGGAACGTCGGTTTCTAGAACGAACACCGCAGCACCCCGCGGACCACTTGGACAACGCTGCCGAGTACTCGCCCTTGAAGGACCGGAATTGCTTTTTCGCGCGGCCAACAGGCGGTCGCCCCTACGTCTACGACCAGAGTGTGCAGTGGCCACTAAAAGACTGGCAGACTATCCCGCCAGGGTTAGCCGGGCTCGACTCTTCTTCGGCGGACTCATCGCCCACTCAACACACGAGTCAGCGCCGACGACCGACAGAATGGATGAACGAGCGAGATGCTCTATTCAAGCGCGGCGACTGGAAGCGCAGGGGCATAGTGTTCCACCTCGACTCGGACGAGGAACAGGAACAGGAGCAGCACTTTGAGCTGCCCGACATGAGCTGCCCGACATGAGTTAATTACTCACACTACACCATCACCAACTTCTTACTTATAGCTACATTCTCCACCATGTTTTATTACAATTACTACTCTACTATTACCACAACTACAGCCAGCACCAAGAGCAAAACTCGCAGACTGCGCATTGACGAAACTTACGGGGAGGGACGGGAAACGGAATACCTAAGGAATCGGATTGAAACAGGACGGCAAGCTGCGGACAGCAAATTAGCGAAACATCATTTACACGAACAAACGAACCGATCTACGGAACAGGCGGATGGGGATGGGGGCGGAAGAGAGGGGTTATCTCGGGGTATCTATATGCCTTAACTTTCTTGTACATGACATATTATTCTCTAGGGCTGGCTGCATTATTCGGGGTGTCAAAACGGTGCTGGGACAAAGATACCACTTGATATTGATACATTTTCTTAACTAACTACCTACCTAACTTCGTCGTCATATCAACAACTACTACATAAGTAGCTTACCGTTTACTTTAATTATCCATCTAACTACCATTAGTACCTATAACTTATTCAATCCGAAGTTCACCTTCATCATATTCGACTTCATCTTCTTCCTCCCAACCGTCTTAGTATTTGTCTTATTCCTTTTTTTCGCTCAACTCGTCCCCACCTTCGGCATCTTCGGTGGGGTTGTTCGTTGTTGTCGCGGGAATAATACATATGTCTCGTATAGGGCGAAGAACGTGCATATACTAACTACGTAGGTTAGCACCTTGCCTTACAGCTGAACCCGACTAACGTCGCTTGGCCGGGATCCTGGCGTCGGTAAGAGCTAGCCCACCCAAGCATATGTCACCTAGGTGCGTGCTCAGGCACGTTAACCGAGCTTGGCTGGAAGAAGCTATGAACCCGCAATCGGCTAGGCACGTCTGGCTGGTGGACTGTGTGCACGGCGGTGGCGGCTGACGTTTGCGTCACACGCTCGTTCGTATGCGTGTCTTACAAGTGCTGTATGCATGCATGTTCCATCTGTCTATCTATCTGTCTGTCTGTCTGTCTTCCATTCTAGCCCGTCTTTCTGTCTCAGCTACTAGCCCTAAGCTTAAGTGCGTACATAATCGCGCAACGCAGGTCCCAGATAGATACCTAGGGAAATAGGGCAGGGTTTGTGTGTGTATGTGTGTGTGTGTGTATGCGGGTGCCTTACGGATCGAGACATGGAACCCAAGACAAACCTCCAGTCGTGTCATCAAAGACCATTCGGGCGTAACTTTCGTCTGGCCCCCTGTCTAAGTCCCCGGCGGTGCACACATAAAACCCGCTTCTACCATAAACCACATGACGAGTGAGTGAGTCCCGCCCTAGGACCAAGACATAATTGACTTTTCTTTTTTCTTTTCTTTTTTCCCTCGCGTGCCACGGAGACTAGCTCCGGACAGGCACAAAACGGGCGTGATTGGTTTCAGCGCAGCTCAGGTACGATAATTGATAATAAGGACCCGAGTAAGTGGAAGACAACTTGTCGCATGTACCTAGTTCACCTACACCACGCCTAGACCCTATCCTCAAAGGTGAGTTAGGTATGCAGATTGTAAGTACCTACCTACCTACCTACGTAGCATAGAATTCCGAGGAAAACCGCCCCTCGAGACTCGAGACCTAGACGCGCCACCGTGCTCATAAAGGGCGCGCCACTTTGTTCGCACGTCGCCTTTATCAATGTCTCTTCCCCGATTCGTCGTTCCGTCGATCGAGATGGGAGATGCAAGGGGAACTGGGTACAGAGATTGATCTGCCCCTCGTGCGCTGCCGTCGAGGGGGGCCACTCGTGATCGATACATTCCCCGTTCGATCTAGAATATCAAAACCATCGACGCCCGCCCAACTCAGTTAACGAGTCCCCCGCTGTCGCTCATTATTGCGTATGTCTCATCGCCCTCGGCCATTCGCAAGGCTTCCGCGCCTTTCACCGCGGAGAAGCTTGTTCGACCGCGATTTGGTTTGCTTTTCATTACTCTGGCTATCTTTTATTATTATTATTATTCTGGTTACTCGCCCCAGCCAGCTATCTTGGCTAACCTAGTCAGGGACCGTCCGGGCTTGTCTCGGGTTTGGCTACAGAGTGGTAGACCGTGGGATCTCACGGTTAGCAGGTTCAACTCGCCGGGTTGAATACGTTCCGGGATTATTACTCCGGGGGATTCATGGTTAGGTTAGACAAGTTCGAGTCTCGATTGCATGTGAACAGAATCGCACGAATGAACTAAATCCACGGCAGATTGAGTCGGGTTTGTAACTCTGAATCTAGTCGTACCTTAGTTATACGGATTTATCTAAGATCCTATATTTCATTGATCGTAGCCTTAATTTACAATTTGCTATGCCTTATCAGTTTGTTCAGGTGGCTGATATTATTGAGGTTGATTTAACAACCCTTCGTTCAATATAGGGGCAGCTTTTGCTTAGCCAGGGATTGAATATTATCAAAGATTGACGACATACCGTAACTTCAGATCAAAATATAATAAAAGAAGGATTCAATTGAGTGCCTAGATCTCTATATACTGAATTGACTTGAAAGTAAACTGCTCATATTAATATATCGCAACGGCAGCGATAAATATCAAACCTTCAAACCCAACCTCGAAACATCGGCGCTCAACTCCCTGCCCTGAATCATTTCAGCCATAATCAAACCTGTCCCCAAGCTCATGCTAATTCCCCACGGCCCGTGTCCAGCCGCAACGTACACTCCTCCCTCGGGAGCCGGCCGAGTGCTAATAGAAGGTCCGAGATATTCGTCCGGCACACGACTTAATATCGGCGTGCCGCGCTCGGTCACGGGACGGAAGCATAGCCCCTCTCTAACAACCTGCACATCTTCCTCACCTAACACTTCCTTTGCCGTCTGTCGCAGTACCTCAATACTCGGCTGGGAGATCCTGCCCTTTGAATCCGTAGCCAAATCTGGCAACGGCTCGGTCGCCGAGTTTAGGCCTGCGATGTATATATGTCCGCCGATGCGCGACATGATCTCGGGCGAATAGCCCGGGCTACTAGTTAGGAACAGAGCATGACAACCGTCTTTCTCGTGCTCGGCCTTCCACTTGGGCGAAGTCACTACTAGGGAATGCCCCGCGAGGCTTGACACTGGCAACTTAAAGCTAGCAGTCGGGAACAACGTCTTGAAGACTTGGGACGACCAAGCGCCAGCCGCGATGACGATATTCGTGCACGGAATATCCGTCTCAGTACTAGACTGCGTGTCTGCGACGCAGATACTGGACAGCTCGTTGCGCACGTCTGTTTGGATGGATATCGCTTTGGCGGGTTGGTGTATGTGCACGCCAGCGTCGACGCATTTCTGCAACAGGTACTTAGATAGCTGCAAGGGATCTCTGGACCTCACAGTTAGGGTTGTTGATCCCAAATACGCATATATAAATTATGGGAAATTCCAATATATCAACTCACACTTGTGCAACAGTGCCCTCCTCGCTTATAACCTCGACATCAACGCCCTCCTCTTTTCTCAGCCACGGCGGCGCCACGCCAACCGAGGGATTCGCACTCGCAGCTCCTGCGCGACTAGCGCCGTCGCGGACCCAAAGGTCGATCCTTTTCTTGGACCTGGTAGCCGGAGATAGGCTGATAGACGTGCTACGTGCGTAACCCCATTTCTCCGCGCCGCCCTCCTTCTCAGCTAGTTTGCGATGTTCCTCGAAGCTCAAAGCGCCTAGTTCCGCGGAGGCCGGAGAGAACCAATCCTTGGCTAGGAACCCACCCGCGTAGCCCGAAGCTGAGGCAAATAGTTCGGGGGACGGTTCGACGAGGTGGATGGATGATGCTGGTTGGTGCTTGGATAAGTAATAAGCAGTTGAAGTACCGATGATACCTGCTCCTAGTATTACAGTAGCAGCCATGGCACCGATATATGCCTTTTACTTTTGCATATAAGAGATTTCAAATTAAAGATTAATTATTTTTATAAACATCAACAATGATGTTCAACCATACCATCTGTTATTATGAGTACCTGGTTTGATTGAATACATCAAGAAACCCTAAAGGATACGCTTCAGCTTCAACGGTATTCTGCATTCATATATAATCGACATATGAGAATCCATTGGATCTATTGGATCTATTGGTGACGTCTGCCCCCTCTTGACCCCACTAGTAATTAGCGTAATACCAAGAAAAGTAAAAAAGTGAAGGAAAAAAAAAAACATTGAAGACGTAGAAAATTTGAGCCATGTATTTCCTAGTTTGACAACCTCATCTGGACACCAACCAATGATATTTACCTCTTGGAAATACACGTCGACAACGAGTTAGCTTGCTTACTTTATTATATCTTATTATTCCGCCCTAGTATCGAGAAACAATGTCCAAGGTATTCATCGTAACCGGCGCCAGCCGAGGTCTCGGCTTAGCTGTAGCCCAATCCTTGATCAAGGCTTCGCACAAGGTATTTCTAGTTGCTAGGTCGGAGAAGGACATGCAGATGTTCAAAGCCCAACATGAATCATCCGTTGATTTCATAGCGGCAGATCTAGCAGACTTCAAGGTGTGCCCAAGCTCTTACAGTGTTGGATTGAAAAATAGCTCATCGTCAACATAGGTTGCACCCAAGGTTATTGAATCAGCCCTCAAAGCGTTTGGCAAGATTGATGGCATCGTCATTAATCACGGCGTCTTATCTCCCGTCACTAGAATATTCGAATCGAGTGCCGAAGAATGGAGAAAAGCGTATGATATCAACGTATTCAGTGTTGTTGCATTGGTAGGACTACCAGACTAGGCTTTAATAGTGCTACTATTGACTTAAATTATAGCTAAAAGAGGCTATCCCCGAAATTCGAAAATCAAAGGGACGAGTCATCTTCGTCTCTTCCGGGGCAGCGTTTGGCGCCTACGCGGCATGGGGCTGTTATGGTACTTCCAAGGCAGCCCTGACTCACCTTTCAGCGCATCTTGCCGTTGAAGAACCTTCCATTACTAGCGTTGCCATCTCGCCCGGTAGAATCGATACTGACATGCAGAAAGAAATCAGGGACAAGGGAAAGGCTGGGATGTCATCGGAAGCTTATCAAAGCTTCATCAGCGACCACGAGAGCGGACGACTAGTGGATCCTAACAAACCCGGTGCTGTCATAGCAAATCTAGTTGATAGCGCCACCAGGGATTTAAGCGGCAAGCACTTCCGGTACGTTGCAAAAAGATGTCACTTTTGAGAAGCCAACACACTAATGTGCGTATAGCTGGAACGCGGCTGAACTCGCCAAGTTCCAAGAGAACTAACGCGCCTACCCGCCTTAGGTAGATAGGGCACAGGTCCCAAAATAGGTGCAAAGACTATACGATAGGTCAGCTATGATAGATTTTTTTGACCTTGTCAGAGAAAGGACGAAGAGATAGCTTCAGTCGAAAGATGAAAAGACTTGGTTGTTTCAACATTATGATTCAGGTGCACGTTAAATCATCACAAGCAGATGTATTTAGAATGTAGATGTTTATCATACCTTACAAGATTTATTTTGGGTTCCATGGCTGGTTGAACATAACTGAGATCATCCAAATCTTGCTACCTATACTGGTGAATATATTAGCCTCCTGAACTTCCTACCAGAACAACTATTTGATTCCATAGTAGGAGCGTAGCCGATCAGGGAATTATGGGATCCGTCATGTAAAGTCGGTATTTGATAGTACTTTATTTTTTTGGCATCATTGTCGCGAGGGTCATGGAATGATTGATATGAAGTAGGCAATATACCTTTTATAATTCAGGGCATCCTACAAGTCAACTGTTAGCAGATGAAAGAAGAAACAGCGTCTGACAAGTAATATTTATAAAATCAACTCAGAAATGTCGTTTGGCTTGACGTGTCAATCACCATGTTGCCATTAGGCTATAGTAAGACTGGGGCGACAGCGTGCTCATCATAGGAAGGGTTAACATAGACAATATATCAGACAAACGTACCTTGGAGGGATGCGATACTTCGACAGCGTATGACAAAGAAAAATTCGCAGTAATTTGCTTCACGAATTTAATAAATATTCACGGCGTATGAAATACATTTCCAAGAAAATCTAGGAAAAGTAGATTGCATATTTCCGTATTGCTGTGAAAAAGTTAAGAGAAAATATGATGGGGAAAGGGAACAAGAAAAATTTTTAGAAAAATAAAATGATCTCGAGATAGATAAAAAAATAAAATGGACCCACTAGCCACAAAAGCGGTTCACTCATCAGCCACAGTCCCCATAGCATGGAACGCAGGCTGTCTGTCTGGTAATAAGGTTGCAGTTTCGATACAAAACATCGCCGCACCCTTTCAACAAATGTGTGAGGTAGCTGCCTTGCGTTCTTACTTTTATTTTATTTTTATTCCACCGAAGCTCGAAACTTAAACCATTCCTTATTCAATCTTCAATTAATAGTATATTTTAAATTTTCGAAATACGCGATCGAAAATTCCTCGTGCCGAAATAGTATTAATTATTTCTTACGTTCCCCCCCCCCACTTTCTATTCAGACGATATTCACTATGTCGGATCATGAGTACGGTGGTAAGTTTATTATTATTATCTCTTTTATTATTATCCCTTCTAGTCCCACGATTTGATTCCTTCCGCATCTTCTGTTATTACATAGGCACAATCCGTACTGTCCGTGGACTACCCGATTAGAAAATTGAGTGAAGCAAACTTCATTCATTGTGAGTCAGAACAATGACGAGCCTGTATCACTGTCCTTAACATGCACCGCAAGTTGTTAGAGCTTGGTTCTTTCCTTAGTTTATCAAACACACAGGGCTCTTGCCAAAATCGTAGGAAGTGAATACAATGACTCGACATAATTCAATACCGTTATCCTTAGTAGGATTAATGTTTAACGTTCTTTCCTTATATATTATCATTTGCCTGCTCTTGCCCTTCGAGGGGAAAGGGGGGACCCGTCTCGCAGATTCAGCATCATCAACTTCCACCGCGCACCTATCTTTTAGGTAAACACCGACATCACCGACATTTACTATCAATTCTAATAAACGACTTTCATAACACACAAGATGGGACGCCCTAAGAAAGAATACGACTGGGAAGCCCCGGCTCGTTATGGTACGACTCAAAGCCACGAACCCTATTCTTTATTGCGTTCATAGCCTTTCTTTCGCCTTACAAAGCTTGGATAAATTTAACTAACCATTCTCTAGGTAGTGATGATCTTTCTCTCCCCAAAGGTACGTTATATAAACCCTTTGATTCTATTACCCGCTAGCTAGATCATGTGCTAATAAGATATAGCGACTGTCCAAAAGATAGTCACCGAAATCTTACCCGCATCCAGCGGTCTTTCATTTGCCAAGGAAGCTCGAGATCTCCTGATTGAGTGCTGCGTCGAGTTCATCACTCTGGTGTCTTCGGAAGCCAACGAGATCTCCGAGAAGGAGGCCAAGAAGACAATCGCATGCGACCACATCACCAAGGCACTAGAGACCCTGGGGTTTGAAGACTACATCCCCGCCGTCCTTGAGGCTGCAGCGCAGCACAAGGAAACTCAAAAGGTACGGTAACCCCTTGAATCCTCCTAGTGCGGCTTGGATGCTAACTATTGTAGGTCCGCGAGAAGCGTGGTAACAAATTGGAGGATAGCGGCATGACCCTTGAACAGCTGGCAGAACTTCAAAGAAAGGAGTTCGCAGAAGCCGCTAAGCGATACAACTAAAACTCCCGTTGAGGCTCTGGCACATTCGTCCGTAAGCCTGGGTGTTCGCTAGGGTCGGACTTGCCTTTAGGTCTGCTACGGTAGGCGGGAAATGTGACACCTTTTACCCGGTAACGATAGGAGACGAAGCATCTGATGGCGTTGGTTTGAGGAAATGCGGAATGCTCATTTTGATATTGGCGTCAAGCACGGTTACAACGCTGCGGCAGAAATGAATAAAGTATTAATTGCAACCACTAGTTTTCACTCATTGTGCTCGTATCGCAAATATGATTTATAACTTATTTCTCCATGCGCTATTTCGATGGTTAGATTTCATCGTATCCATGGTCTTTCAAGCATGGCTTTGGCTTACAAGATGTGGACCCCTTCTTAAGTATCGTGTACTTCGTTCTTGACACTACCTGCCACAGCCTCAATGACGGTTAACACGCCTCGAGTGAATGGTAGGCTGACCTGGATGCATTCTGGTGCCCAGTTCATGGTGCATATCAATGATATCAATGTCACATAAGGTACCTACGTGGTGACCTTTTCAACTTCGATGCCTATATGGTTCAGTCTGCATATCTCGCCCCTGCTTATTGAGTAGAACCCAGTCAGTCAAGACAATAAATACTAAATCTACCCGACGCTTCTTCCAGTCGGGGTTGGAATATTCGGCATCAAGATGTAAGGATTCCGCAGTGACTTCAGCTAAAACCTCTAACTAGGTACCTACCTAGCTGATATTACTTACTGGGTTTTGTATGTATTCGCATAAAAGAGGTAACGCAGAATTTACTTGATGATCCGAGATTCCAGATACCTCAACGTACGTTGTTACCAATGATGCAGGCTAATGCAGCGTCGATTATATCGCAACTCGAGGACCTTTGCCGCCAGTGCCAGGATGAACCGAGAGTACCTACACGCAATTCTTGGTCGTGCTTCCTTCTTTGCGTCGACGTATGTTATGCCCAAGATAGTAGAACCTCTAGGGTTTAGTCTTTCACTGAGAGCGCTTAAGATTTAACGGGAAAATGACTCTGGATATACATACATACAATAGCGACGATACATACCAAGCCAGCGATTCTCATCTAGCCCCCTGACGACGATGGAAATATGTGTAGCTGACACTGCTCTTGACGGCGATAGCTCTGAAGCGGAAACTAATAGTATCTATACTAGTACGAGTGTTGAAGCGTCTTCCCAGCCAACTCTATCAAACATATCCGAAGAAGCCTCGCTATACATGACCTGTAGCGAGGGCACTATCCAGACTCACGAGCCATCGGTACAAACCACGGCTGCATCACAGATGGCTTGCACCAAGGACTGCGAATGCAAATGCCATTCGCGTCCTTCTCGAGCTCGCCCGCTACCCGCTACCTCTATCATATACGGATGGCTTCGATCTGTCTATAACGGTTTACCTCGGCCGGGTACGCAGAGGCGGGATGTGTTCACCTGCCGGCGGGCTCACTCGCCTAGTCACTTTGACCTCCGTATTCCTCGCCTCTTCTGCTCTCGGGTGCTCGAAGACACTTCGTCCCTGAACAGTATTACCAGATTCTGTTCGTCTGATTTGTTTATTTACTGATTCCTATTGATACGTGGAATGCTATAGAATGTTTGGATCTTTTTGTCCTCGCCAGGGTAAACGCTGAAGAGAAGAATCCTTACGACCGGACAGTCCTATTCTCGGCGCTATATTATCGAAATGAGAATATGCTTACCTTATTGACTGACGCTGGCTATAGATTCGATAACCTTCCGGGTCCAAATAACGACTTGCTGATAGCGGCATGGTGTGGTTCTACCGAAACGATTAGTATCCTCGAGCGCAACTCTACAATCCGTCATACAGGAGAAGATCGATTGGCATATTCCAGCCGAGTACAGGACCTTTCGAGCTATCGACGTCTAGATAAAGGAGGGGATGACGGATGAATCTTTGGAAGAGTTTATTGAGGTCTCGAAAGAGCAAATTTGGCCATCGGATTTTGAATGTCTCAGCTATTTTCATGGGTCCTTCACTAAATCGGATGGCTGCTGGAATCACCATATCCAGAGCCTAAGATATACTTGCCTTATGCCCTGATATATACCTATGTTCCAATGTGATCGAAGATGATCTCTTCCTTGCTTTGATATTAACACAATCACGGATGCCAACCTGACACCGCTCGAAATCGAAATACCACCTGTGGTAAAACCTATATCAAGTCACCATTCTAAGTCAGATAGCAATATCTATAGTCATAAGTCGTAATCAATTTCCGTACCTCACTCAACAGTCTAGATACAGCATATAGGCATGAAAAAAGGGGGGGATACAATTCACTCGTCACTCTCCTCCCTCTCCCGCCCCCATCCACCTCCATCCCCACCTCCCTCTCAAAAAAACCCCTACGCGCAAAGAAAAAAGCAACAGACCAAATTACCTCCGCCATCTGCTCTGCTCTGCTAACTACTTGTATCCCCCTGAATTCAAACATTTCGTCTTCATAAGCCCCGTGACGTCATCTTCGTGAGAGAAAAAAAAAGTATAAAATAGAAAATTCAGGACAAGATGTGCTGCTGCGATTAACTTCGCCTTGAGAACGGACACTACTAGTAACTAGTGTGAGGTGTATATAAGGTTTAAGTATAATACGCTGTCGGCGGGGTGTAATGTCAGCAAGGCCGCCGTGGTATCTGCCTCATTTAGTGTCTGGAGAGGCGTGGTCTTAATAGCCTTGTGGCTAGAAGCCGAGAGAACTCAAAACATAGCGCAAGGCTAGGGAGTAAAACGGCCCGTGCCGCAGATACAAACTTAGCGGACGTAGCTACGGTGCGACGGGCGATCATACACGACCTCGCGCTCGACAATACGCTCGTCATCGACCGTATCCCAGTTAAGCGAATGCCTATGGCGGTGTCGCCGGTCCCAGTCGCGGCTCCACCTTTCCTCTTCGGCTCTGCGTCTCTTGACGCGGCGGATGTCATCTGACATGTTCACGAGCTCAAGAACGTCCTCCTAATAGCGGGGTTCGGTTAGCAATGCTGATCTATCTCGAGACTTGTATGACGTGTGACGGCGGGAATGAGACTTACATAGCGCAGGTACTGCATCACGTAGAAGAACCACTCGGTCTCCTCGTACTCGTATCCCATCCGCTCGATGGCTTCGCGGGTCACGAGATCCTTAGTAATCTCCGTCCACATCTCGTTGCGCTTCCGGGGCGGTGCCCGGTCGCCGTCGCGGATCGAAATCCGTCGGTCCTGGATTTCTTCGACTTCGACTTCTCGGTCGCGCGATCTCTCTCGCTTGTCGTAGACTTGTATGCTGAGCCGTTCTCGCTCACGTGATGGTTCGCGTTCCCGGATCGGTTCACTGACAGCGCTGATAGGTGTTCCCTCGCGCTCAGGGATGAACTTGGACCGTCTCACGCCGCTGTAGCGTTGCCAGGTAACTTCGGCGGCAGCACCTCCTGCACCATCCATCTTGACGCGTTCCGTTCCGGGAGGCACATCGACGATGGTCCAGTCTTTAGTAGCGCCGTTCCATGCCTCTCCAATGCGACCTCGTGAATCGATCTTGTCGGTGATATATTCAGCCTCATCCTCGTAGTCAGGTCTTGGCGGGGGTGCAGCAGAGTGAGCTCTTCGTCGAGAGTCTACGCGAAGTATGTCGTGATCTCTCTCGATTACTAGATCGTCTTCATCATAGTACGTTGGCTGCCGACGTGGGCGAGGGCGTTCACGCGGGCGAGACCGCGATCGAGTCCGCTCACGGATATCAACATCTGTCTCGCTACGGCGGATATCGATATCGATATCCAAGTCCCGCTCTCTAGTCTGAGGCGGTGCGGTGCGTGGGGGTGGTGGAGGAGTGGGAGGCTTAGCCCGTATAAGACCTATTTCGATGTTAGAATTCGGCTGTTCCGATTTATGAATTTTTCGGATTAGTTGAACTTACCATGGTCGATGTCACGATAATGAGTAATAACCTCACGTTCGATTGTGGGTCCTCGGATAACTGGTGGTGCTGGGGGCGGGGGCGGGGGTGAAGGACTAGGTGAGGGGGCACGCTCTTTTTCACGTTCACGCTCAATACGTAGACGGATGTGTTCTCGATCCCGCTCTCTGTCTGGGGTTGGTGATCTCTCACGTCGCCTCTCAATTGTGCGGGATTCTACTCGCACGGCAGTGGGAGGTGGAGATGGAGATGGAGTTCGCTCAATAAATCTGGGCCGACGCTCCGGAGGCATCGAAGGAGCCCGCTCGCGGTCTCTCTCGACGATGCGCTCCCTGTATCGGATAGGGCTAGGGCTGCGAGGACGTCGACGGTCGACAGTCTCAACTTCGCGCTGACGCAGAACTAGTGGCCCAGCTTCTGTTCTTCTAGCGTCTTCTCTAAGAAATGCAGGAGTGCGATCATTTCGCTCTCGCTCCCGCTCTCGAACTTGGATATCTATATCTTCATACTCCCTTACGGGTGCTCTGCGTGGCGGGCTGCGACGCCGTGGGAGGTCCAAGTCGTCATCCCGAGCCGGTGCCCTCCGCGGCGGACCGGCCTCATAATACCTGTCGTCCACATCGGATCGACTAGTTCTATAAGACATTTCCCCAGTCCTCGAGCTTAAATATATATAAATAGGCTTTGATGTTCAAGGTGATCGTCTACAGAGTAGGCGAGATGTTAAGTTAAGAGTTGGGGGTGGTGAAGGATTCACCGCTGAGGTGCGTCACTCTGCGGCGGTAGCGGGGTAGAAGAGGAACTTCAATAGCTGTAGACTGATTTGGAAAGGATCAACACCGGTAACACCGTAAGCTGCTTGCTGCGGAGTCTTGACCTAGAATCTCCTCGAGTATCAAACTCTCTCTAGTTCTAGTAGGATATTTTGAAGATTTAATAATAGTTGAGAGAGTTGAAGATTCCGTCTGAGTTATTAGAGTGGAAAGTTGCCAGAAGGATCTCAAGCTGATGGGGGGAGGGGTCACACGATTTGTAGGCCAGGATATGTGCCGTTGCTTGTGTTGTAAGCTGGTTAATAAGGCCTCATCGGATTGGGTTCCAATGTTGTCAAAGCAGTGATACAAACTGACAGGTTCGCGGAGAGAAATGCCAGATGTCGTCGCGAGTTAAAAGTGCAATTCTGAACTGGAAAGAAGCTAAGGGAAGACAAACGTCGTCATACCACAGCAAGCTGGGAGGCCCGAGACTAATAAAGCATACGAAAAGTGGCAGGGGGGTTCGCTTGGAGCGGTGGGCGGGAATCAAGGAAGGCTAGGGCTGTTGAATCTAAGCTAGGCTCCTCACGACCTTGCGATACTACATCCGGTACGAGGAGACCTTGAGTGGAGGGGGAAAGAAACGGGGGGCAGCGGGTAGAAGAGAAGAATGTCACGGAATCAGGCGAAGCTATGAGATGTATGCAAATAACCGGCAAATGAGAAAAATAGAAATATAGATTCAGATTGTGGCTTAGCCTTTTTTTTTTTTTTGTTATGAGTTATGACATCCTTATGGTCTCCTCATGCCACCCATGTCCTAGGATATGTGTTCGTGGTCCTTGGGTATGTCTCGAATTGTCTTGAGAGATTCTGCGTGAACTTGCGTCGCTTACTCACTCAGCAGATCGCTGCAGGCTGAGCGTGACGGATGCCCTCGTGAGACAAGGAGGGCCGTGTATGTGCCATGTATAGCCATGCTAGCCGTGCTAGTATGTGAGACAAGCAAACGGCCATACGCTGTTGGGCAGCCAAATGAGTAGGCTGCGCATCTAGGCCAGTAGCGTATGCAATATCGACCATGCGATGGACCGGGGCATACCACGCGCGCCACCTTTAGCTCACGATACCCATGATAATCTCCCTGTTCCATTTTCTCTCTGGCTCGATAGGTAAACTCCCTGACTTCTTGGTTCATTCATGTTCTCACGTTCTCATGGCTGCGCTGCGTCAGAAATGCCGAACGCTCTCCTCACCGATTTTTAAGCCAGTGTTTGTTTTTCTTCGAGCGTCGATAGAAATCGAATGCATCATACATAACACCAGGTTGCATATTGTATATGCCAAGTCGCAGTTGAGTGGTTGGAGAGGTTGGTAGACGGGCATTCGGATAGGTGCAGAGAAGCCTGAATGAACCTGAAGGAGGAAGAAAAATGGTGGGGTCAAAACCAGTGGGGAGGTCGCTGACGCAATGATGCAGTGGATTATATAGTACGTAGTAGAGTTTTCCTTGTGCTTTCCTGATCTTCTGCCTGGCTCTTGCCGCACAGGTTTTTTTTTTTTTTTTTTTTTTTTTTTTTTTTTCCCTTTTTTTCTTTTTCTTTTTTTCTCAAGACCCCCGTAGCTGCGTAAAAATGTCCCCAAGCTCGGACCACTAAAATCGGCCACTCCATCGTGATGGAGCTGCCTATACCTTATTCACGTAACTTCGTACCGACTTCGCTGTAGGTACATTTAATATGTACATATTTTACCTAATAATATGATCCTTTGGAAAATATAATACCTACTGATATTAATGCGCTTAGATAATATCAACTTTACAATTCGTTACGAAGAGGCGGAAATTACGGAATTCTGATTCGACAATTCCAAAATGGACACAAAATATGCCTACCTGCTATTAAAAAAAAAAAAAAAAAAACCATCTGCAAGGGATTCCCGGACTACGGGCATTATTGGATATCCATCATCTTCTCCATATAATCAGGAACTCCCTTATGAGAACAAGTTATACATGACGATCTAGATGCTAGGGCTATTGGGCATCAAATAACATGAGATGGCGTGTCGCTCTCGAGAACCCTGCGTCAGGATACCCCTGGCGTAGAACGAACTTATCTCGGTTCTAGATCTCATAGGATACAGGAGAGCTTTCCAGGCGTTTCGCCATGTTTTCAAAGAGATCTCGTGACCAATTGAACTTCGGTCTTGGTTCGCCTAAGCTGATCCGCAGATCAAAGTTGGCCGGCCCGTGCCGGATACCGTTGAGCGTCTTGAATCTAATTTATCTCAGTCTCGAGGCTCTGTTCTGCGACGAACTCCATGTCTAGGTATAATCAACAACTTATCTCGGCTGCTGCCACTCAGACGCGTCTTGGTCGATACACCGAAGAGAAACTGAAACTTCTCGACATTTCCTAGAATAGAGTCATATCTTGGGACCCACTGGCCTCTAGTCGATCTAGACTCTTCAAAAACAGTATCAATAGACTAATAGCCTGTTATTTTATACGTAATATATGTCCTGTAGAATATCATGACTTAACATTCTTTAGTTATATACTGTACATTACCATGGCGTATATGTACAAAATAGGCGTAAGCCAGTCTCTCTGGCTTCTCACCAAGCTTATTACTACGAGTCCGCTTTAAGTGTTGATATATAAAACCCAATGTAGCCAAAGTGTAAATATTTTCTTTTATTTTCTCAGAGAGCCCCTCCCCTTTTATGCAAGTGTATCCGTGTCCAGCTTATTACTCGGGAGGATTGCATCACGGTACTTCTTTGTAGTGCCCCTCGCCCATTAACTCAACAGGTTTCGCGTCTCCGGGCATCTCTTGTGGATGTTGTTGCGGTAGCTGTTGGTAGTAGTATTGCTGTTGCTGTTGCTGAAAATGTGCTCCATTATCTCCAGTAGGCGTAGTATACACCCATCCCCCATCCTGTGCGAACCCCGCCTGTTGCGGATACGCCGTCGCCGCAGCAGGCTGTGCGTATCCATCCGAGCCCACGGCATATCCCATCTGCTGCGGGTAAATTACCCCTTGTTGTGACTGTTGCTGCTGCTGTCCATATCCAGGCTGGACCAGTTGAGCTTGTGGATACCCTGCATAAGCCTGCGGCGCATTGTATCCATACACGTACCCCTCGGCACCAACAACCGGTTGAGTCGCAATCTGCGCTGGTCCTTGTCCCGCGTTTCCGTTTTCTGGTTTATACTGATCTCTCCTCACCGCCGCCATGGCCGCTGCAGCTGCCTCGTCGATTCTTCGTTGTCGCCGGCGTAGAAGCCATAACACAAATGGCGTGCCCGCGAGCGCGATGACGCCTAGTGTTACACCGATGCTAATACCTGCCTTCGCGCCGTCGTTCAGGCCTCCATTACCCCCGTCCGTTGCCGACGTAGTAGTGGCTGCCGGCGCCTGTGTCGTCTGGCTGGTGTTGGTGCTGGGTAGCACGGTAGCCGACTGCCACCTCCCGTGATCGCCATTAACTTCAACCATATGGCCGCCGCTCATATAATACAAACGCGTCGTACGGCTCTCAGAGTCGCTTGCAATGCCGATCGGGGCACCGGCCGCGTCGGCTACAGGCCAAGATTTATCCTCATCATCCGGGCGCGGAGCTACACTCCATGTGCTGTTGCCGTCGGTATTGCTAATCTGATACAACTTCTTGTCGGTACCGGTATAAAAGATACTACGCGTATCCTTGTTATTGACGGTCAAAGCAAGTGAGGATACCTTGCCATCCCAGGCTGGGAGGGTGAAGTTTGGGCTGCCGGAGCCGAGCTTAAGATCGGACGCCTTTGTCTCGTTGGTTGAATGGTTTCCTGTCCTCGTCAATGGCTCTGGGAATGTAGCTAAAAATCACGATTAGCGATACAATCGATCCGAGGCTTAAGGGTGGTCTCACATATATGCCATATCCCATCGCTATAGAATTGGGATACTCCTATATTCTTATCGTCTCTGGCCCTCACAATTGAGATATTGTCATGGGAGGAAAATGTAGCTCCGATAGCCTGGGAAGAGGCTGTATCGTGGGAAACTATGCCATAATAGGACCATGTCGTACTGGGCGTGTAGCCGATTGCGTGAAGAGTCCCTTCGAGATCATTGTAATACACCCGGTACCCATCCGTCGCTCCAAGTAGTACAATTGCCAAGCCTGAATCTGGTGCTACTTTGGGGGCTCCTCCGGAGACGACGTACTCGCCCGTATTTTGCCAATGCCCCGTGTTCCAATCACATTCCAAGAGTGCGTTGACAATCTGATCGTTATTATCCATGTAGAAAATTGATGCCTGTTGGATGGCGTCAGCGAAGCTCACTTAATCTGACCAGCTCCACTTCACTCATTTCGCAATCGTGAGGGGAGTCTAGCTTTCACTTACTTGAGCAGTTTCGCCATCCATCCACCCGGCCGCAGACAGGCTCGTCTTGTTTTTCGGTTGGTGGTCTTTGAAGGGGGCCACGAGTGTCTTGTCGTCCGGGAATATCGGCGTATAGTTGCCATTGCAAAGACTATATCGTATGCCGCCGGTATCATCATCTTGCATTATGAAGCTTGGGGCCCTCGTATTCCACCATGCTGCAATGGAGCCACATGACACCTGTCTGGCAAGAAGCCATATTGACAGGTAAAAGATGGATGAGAGTTTCGTAGACATTATCGTAGGGGAGCGCATAGACTCGCCGGGGTCTGCTTAAATAATATTATATCGAAGAGGGAGCTGGCATGTAATAACAACGGCCATTATCATGCTAGAACCCAAGTATAGCCAGCAAAATCAAGACAGAATTCAAACACAAAACACGCAAGAGGGTTGAGAGAGCTAAAGAGTCTAAGAGAGGAAAGAAGCAAAAATGGGATCAGAAAGAAAATAAAAACGAGAAACTCGAGAATTAGGACTGGTGAGATCTTGACCAGGTATTAAGTGGCATCGAGTAAGCCACTAGGCGTATAAGCGATATACGTGCAGGGGTAAAAAAAATAAATAAAAAATAAAAAAAACCCTAACCTAGGTACCAACGGCTTTCTTCGTATGCCGGCCTGCGCATCTAGGTATGTATACAACAATTGCAGGAGGTGTTCCAGTATGCAGGGTCCGTAAGAACCAAGGCCCTCTCTACTCCTTCGGACCTGAGGTCTGGACACCGGGAAGGATTCGGAGTTGCTCGCATACCTACTTTTCGATCGACAACTGGCGATTCCAGCCAAGACCGGCTTGATGAATTGGGTAGGTAAGATAGTACGTGGGTACGTCGTATGTCTAGAACATACATAGGCGGCTAGTCCTCTTCCACCGAGAGCTAACTAACTACAGTCTGCAGTATTTTGGGAAATTGTGCATGAGTCTATTCCGTACGTCTGGTCTAGTTAATATTTGAGTGTAATCATGGAATAGTTAATTATACAATATTTCCTGTACTATTGCGAGTTGACTTCTCGGGGGCTATATGATGTGTCGAACCACGACATTAAGAAGTACAAAGTAACAGCGAAATCTACGGTTGAGGTAGTATCATATAAAACTTAGCGGGAGGCACAGCCTCTGGGTTATTTGAGTACGATGTAAATAAAAGGACTGAAGCCTTACAAAGTGTAAGAGCCGTCTTAATCCAGCAGGCGGTTAATCATTTATTTAATAAACTCGTACACTAGACGGGGCTGGAGGCTAGACCAGTAAGCTTAGAGTTGCATTGTTCTTTTTTCTTTCTTGTTCTTTTTTTTCGACGCGTCTTGGGTGGTATTTTTTCGGATTGGAATAATTTCGATTTATTTAGTTGAAGTGGAGTCGTTTTTCTCGATTTCCGATTGCAACTTGAGCATGTGAAAATGAAAATTTACCTAGGTTCAATAACAATTTATAAGTGATAGCCGAATAATATCAATGAGCTGTACTCTCATTTTCCTCATTTTAATTTACTTTCTGACAAAGTTCACGACAGCTAAATCTTGTAAATTCTAGAAGAGGTAGTTAAGTACAAGAAACACCGAGTTTCCAGGATCCGAGAGCGTGGCACATAGGTACCCCTCGGTCGGGTGTCCCGACGCATACCAAGTTCTTGCTTCCTTCCTATTCTGAGACGGTGTGGCTTGCTGGGGGCGTAGTTGCTGCAGATTGTGGCGAAACCAACTCTAAATCACTGTCTCAGTTTGTCTCTTAGGTACCTAATTACTTAAGTTAGTTTCTAGTTATGCTTTTTCCCCACGAATTTTATTTAATCTTCTACTTTCGAGCTGTTGAATTCCATATTCCAGGACGATTCTACCTCGTTCAAACCCCCCGTGCCTATATGTGGCTCAAACTTGAGATTATATCTCTGAAGATAAAAATACACCTGCCTCTATCAGGTGAAATTGACTAATAGAAGGCCGCGCAGATGCACATCCCGACTTGGATATATGCTGTCTCATTTAGCTTAGACGTAGCTAATATCCCTGTATGCCCTACTGTTCCATTCGGGACCAAAGTCACAGTTCAGTCCCGAAGCTCTGGACTCAGCCCAATGGTATCACTCCCCGGGATATCGGGCGAAATCTGAGTCTCTGTTAAAACAAGTACTTGTTACGCTTAGTTACGCCCAATCGGATAAAGCATCTACCCCAGCTTACACCTAGTTCGACACACGGCATAAGCTATATCGATACTTCGTAGCCCTGTTGCTTTCTTAGCCGAGTTGCATACGGCACCGAGAAGTTAGACCTACATAAAGACTCTTGTCCCTCTCATCCCCTCTTCATACATTGCGCGTGGCAAGGTGCCAGTATATGATATGATTCTGTCAGATGTACAACCAATCAGCGAGTGCCCGTGCGTACATCTTAGGAGCACTGCATGAAGCTCTACGTAGAGGCCCAGCTGCAGCAGTATACGTTGAATGTGCCCCTCGTCTTACTCTTGCAAACATCCTAGGCCAACTGCAGTGTTTGGACTTTTGGTGAATGTTCCATGCGAAGATAGGATAGGATATGAACAATATGAATGAAAAAGGCGATAGAATATCGAATTATGATACTTATTATGGGAGCAAAAGTTTGGGTGTGTAGATGAGGGATATATGAATGATTACGTTGAGGGAATTATTATGCTGTTGGATCTCTTCACCATTAAGACGTCTAAACGGTTAGGACGAAGATACCCCAGCTACGTCAGTGTGGACAAGCACCAGCCGGGTTTGAGATTATGTTTAAACAAATCAATATTCGCAATTCGTGTTCGCATTCTTACATCTACTAACTACTATTATGAGGATAACCTGAAGAAAAGACGACGTGAAGGAGATGGATAGGTATTTTCAATGAAAATGAAGCTAAAGCAATTGGTAACAATAATATGATATTCCATTTAATACATAAGAACTTGATGACAGCGGCTTCTGGATAAGCAAAGATCCCAAAAACAGAGAGATTGTCGTAAAATGGGGATGTCATCTTCGTGACACTTCCTGAAAATACTTTGAGCTACCGTAAATATAAAATCATAATCATGCTCGCATAACCGTGCCAGTCTATCTGCCTAGGTATTGCCCAAATATTGTAACTCCTAATCCAACCGGCCTCCTAATCTCCAATCCATTTTATTCTTTGATAAGACCACGCTTCGCGTCCTTGGCCATGAGACCAACCAGACTCTTTTCTGGTAATGGATAAGGCGGGCGCCCTCCCAGGATGTCGACAACCTCCTTGTTGTGTAACCAGTGAGCCGCCGTCGGGCGTCGATTCTTCCAGTCCGTTTCGTGCTCCTCCAGATGCTCCATAGGTGAGAAAACTACGTCGGCACCTTTAATACCAATAACAGAAGTGCTAAGGGGGTCCTTCATTATTTTATCCGGGTTCTTCTGAGGCTTGGGGCCGTACTGCTCGAGGTGTTGAATGCACTTGATGGCCAATCTGACGGCGCGACACCTATCCATGGCTGAGGGAACACCACCCTGCTGAACGTGACCGGGGATACTGTCTCGGGATTCAAACCGATCATGGGCTTCCTCGCGGATTATATCTGCGATAAGCTTTGCCGAGTAAACTTTGCTTGCCTTCTCGTTAACGAGGATTAATCGACCGGCTCGCGATTGACCCCTATCTTTTGTGAAAACATCCTTTAGATGCTTGACATCGGCATTTAGCATATCCAAGCTAATTCCCTCTTCTGGGATATAAACGGCGCTTGCACCAACGCCCAGTCCTCCTAGAATTGCTACATATCCGCACCGACCACCTTGGGTTTCAATGACGAAAACTCGCCTTCGGGTAGCTGACGCTGACTGCTTAATCTTGTCGCAGTAAGCGACAAGTTCGTTTAGACAAGTATCAGAACCTAGTGAGTATTCTGTGCCTGGAACATTGTTTGAAATGGTTGCCGGGAGTAGAGTCATGGGGATACAGAGCGAAGGATACTTGGCCCTGGCCTTTCGAAGTTGTGAAATGGAATGGAAAGCTTCAAAACCGCCAATTAAGAATAAAGCATCAAATTCGTACTGTTCGATTAACTTGGCGATAAGCTCCATGCCTGATTCCTCTGGGAGCTCTCGGTTTGTTCCAATTTCTGAGCCTCCTTTGCTCGCCCATCCGTCCACCTCGAGCCAATCGAAGTTGCGTACAGCACCTAGTGGCTTGTCGCCATGGTGTCGAGCAAATCCAGCGAAACCGTTGTGAATCGCGAGAGGTTCATGCCCACCTGTAACTTAAGTTAGTCGATATTGCAAAGGGGCGATAATTTCTTAATTTGATCTCGAAAGTTCAAATTTTGTTACCGTGAAAGGGGGCATGCATCTGGTACAGGGGGTATCTTACGGGATCGGCAATAGGCTACGCCCGCGCGGATAGCTGCATTCATACCGCCGGCAGGGGCACCGACGTTAATAAACCCAATTTTCATTCTCTATATAGAATTAGTAAACATCAAGTTTGTAACACTTCAGGCATTAGACGCTTACTTTAGAGTCTTCCAAATGTATATCTTGGTCAAGTCCCATGGTAGTAGTCATCATATAGGACTTGTATTGGTCGGAGAATTCAGTATCACGGAGCGACATCGCTTTGTCGAAGTCCTGGGCCTCGATAGCCGTTGCTACCTTCTTAGTCTCCTGAACGGCAGCCATCAGAGGTTTCCGAACGATCTTGTTCTCGGTAATAGCGATAACACAAGTCTCGGTCTCTGGCGTAGCTTCAAGTACGGCTTTGACGGCTTCTACTCCTTGCAGTGTGGCGAGCATCCTGTCGTAAGCTACTGCAGTGCCTCCTCTTTGGACGTGGCCGAGAGTTGTGATGCGGGTGTCTAAGGCTAGACCTGATTTGTCGGCTAGGAGATCTTTCACCATTTCAGGAGTAATTTTTGTGCCGTGCCTATCGAGGGCCCCTTCAGCGATAATAACGATAGTTTTACGTTTTCCCCAGTCTCGGTGCTTGTAACGTTAGCAAGATGTGCTCTTTTAATAACAAACCTTTCTACATACCTTCCTGATAACTTGTTGCATCTCTTCTTTCCAGTTATCCTCCCTAGGTTTCTCTGGGATGAAGATGAAGTCGGCGCCAGTGGCCACACCTGCCATTAAAGCTAACCAACCACAATGTCTTCCCATTACTTCTATTACGAAGGCACGGGAATGTGAGGAGGCCGTGGCTTCGATATAATCTACCATTTCGCATACACGGGCGAGAGCGGAATAGGCACCGATGGTAGCGTCGGTTCCGGAAAGATCGTTATCAATTGAGCCAACAAGTCCCACAATGTTAAGATGCCTGTAAGGGTCGACTTGCTTTGCTTCTAGTTGGCCTGTGGATACGAGTTCCTCGAGTAGGGAGGGCCATTCGGCTCGGAATCTATCAGCACCGGTAAGAGAGCCATCACCGCCACAGATAATAAGGGCGTCGATGCCGTTGAGAATAAGATTCTTGGCGGCGGTTAAACGTCCAGGACGCTCGTAGAAAGCCATACACCTTGCGGTACCGATGAGAGTGCCACCCTCGGAAAGATATCCTCGAACGTCGTTCCATTCCATTTTCCTAATGAATCTACCTCCTTGGACTAGGCCTTCATAGCCCTCGTAGACGCAATATGGGTCGCATTCCATGTGGATAGCCATTCGTACCACAGCTCGTACAACGGCGTTCATGCCTGGTGAGTCACCACCCGAGGTCATGACGGCGATCTTCTTCTTTGTCGTAGCCATGTTGATAGGTATTTCTCGGTATGACGGATAGGGATATTTAGGGGTAGATGTGTGAAGATTTGAGGATCTAGGAAGGTATGAATAAAAAAAGAGAAAAGAAAAGAAACGTGAGATCTACTAAACCAAGAGTTGGCACATCCAAAGGTAAAAGTAAAGTTTAAGTAGAGGTCAGTTCGGCGAATAGGAGGAAAATAGAATCTGTTTAGGCCTATAATGCGTTCTTTTACATATTCCAATCAGTCCATGCCCATGCTAGAGGTAACACCGAGGGGAAATAATATCAGGAGATAACAATGCTATTAATGCAACAAGGGAAATATTGAAGAAGGTGGCTTACCTATTCCATGTACTTATCACCTTACATAGTATGTAGTTCCTCTGGGTCGACGGGAAGAAAAAAATAAAAAAATAAAATAAAAGCTAACGGTATAATGAACGAAAAAGAAGCTCTTATCGACTATCAGTGCGGGGGAGCTATGGACGCACACTATGGAAGTAGCAACCCTCTTACGTAGGTAGTGGAGGTACCAATAAACCCCTCACTACACCGTACCTCGCACTTACATTAGGTATGTAAGTCTCTAATGTAATAGGTACCTTTCCATCCCCAATGATACATATATATGGCGGACTATAGGAGCTACTTTGCCAAAATCGATTTTGGGTAGCCGTAAAAGGTAATATATCCTTAACGTGTGCACAGGTTATATACAATAAGGTTATATATAAATACTTATACATTATAAAAGTAATATTATAATAATTACATACATATAAAAGATATATTAAAAATATATAAACTATATTACCATTTATCTTAACGAACTTTATCTCAATAAGGCTCAAACTAAAAGAACAGTTTTACTTTATATCTTTTGTACCACAGCAATTTTTAGCCAATCAAACCCCTAATATACTCCTCCCACACAAAACCGTCTCCTATTTGCCACGATACACATAACCCCACAATACATTTGCACGGACCATATTAGGGTGGTTATAATAGCTAGTAAAAAAAAAATCTATTTAGCAAGACGCGCACAACCCCACAGATACGTCTGCACGGACCAAATAAGTAGTAACTGTAGTAACTAATCAAAAATCTCTAATCTAAGCTCGCTAAAATAAGTTCAAACTTATCTTAACAAGTTTAAACTAAAATTTTTACCAGCTACCATAGCTACCCCAGTATAGTTCGTGCAAATATATTTATAAGGTTGTACTACTATTCCAAAAATTCTAATCTAAAGTACAAATATAATTTTTTAAAATTATTAACCATAATACCATATAAAAATAATTTTTATTTATAAAATAATTAATAACTAAATAATAATAATAAATATTTTTAATATTTAAACAATTAAAAATAGTAATAATTAATATAAAGCCTTATATTTAGTTTTTATATAATATAATAAAAAAATAAAAAAATAAAAATATTATACATAATCAAAATCTTTTAAACATTACCCACACCTACCCCTATTAAACAACAATAAAATAATAAAAAGTTTTATCCATTTTATACAAACAATAAAGGTTAATAATAAATATTTTAAAACCTATTAACATTTTTCCTAATTTTTTTATCATAATATTAATATATTATTAAATTTAAGAAATAAAAATATGCATTTAATCACCACCCCTATTAAACAATAATAAAATAACAAAAAATTTTATTTATTTCATACAAATAGTAAGGGCTAATAATAAATATTTTAAAATTTATTAACATTTTTTTTAATTCTTTTATTATAATATTAATATATTATTAAATTCGAAAAATAAAAATTATATATTTTACCTCCAAATTTATATAACATTTAATAATAATATAATTAACAATATTTTAATTAATCCCAAATTTTGTTAATAGTTTAAAAGTAACCTTTTTTAATTTTGGGTATGTTTTAAATATATTTATATTATTATTTAAAAATTTAATTTTTTAATATTATATTTAATTTAAATTTAAATATGTAATTTATATTAAAAAATAAATA